>JAKUCM010001150.1:0-31273 GCA_023374145.1 Lepidium sativum | reverse complement strand
ACTGTATGAAACGAGTAATGTGGTTAATGTTTTTAGTCTTTAACCTTTTTCTGCAGGCAAGGGGATTGAAGAAGCATTTGAAGAGGCTCAATGCCCCCAAGCATTGGATGCTTGACAAACTTGGTGGTGCATTTGTAAGTCACTTTCTTACAACTTCATTTCATTTGATGTTTGTTTCACTTGCTGGTGCATTTGATGCTTGACAAACTTCATTTGCTCTCTCTTTGCAGCCCCCCAAGCCATTTTCTGGACCACACAAGTCAAGGGAGTGCCTTCCCCTTGTTCTTATCCTCCGTAATAGATTGAAGTATGCTCTTACGTACCGTGAGGTGATTTCAATCTTGATGCAAAGGCATATTCAAGTTGACGGGAAAGTGAGGACTGACAAGACATACCCTGCTGGTTTCATGGGTAAGTCAAGCTAAGTCTTTATATTTGGATTTTCACGTCCGTTTGTTTGTGAGCTTTTATAATCAATGACTGAAGTAACAATCATATGCATTATCATTCTTGTGCAGATGTTGTGTCTATTCCAAAAACCAATGAAAACTTCCGTCTTCTGTATGGCACCAAGGGACGCTTCCGTCTTCACTCCATCAGGGATGAGGAGGCCAAGGTTTGTTCGCCTGAATCCCTTATATTGCCAGTTACTTGATAGAATTGCATGATGATAACAGTTTGTGTTATAAACTGTAAGTCCCAACTAATTTTCATTCTTACGGTGCAGTTTAAGCTGTGCAAAGTGAGAACTGTCCAGTTTAATCAAAAGGGCATTCCCTACCTGAACACCTATGATGGTCGCACCATCCGTTAACCTGACCCGCTTATTAAGCCTAATGACACCATCAAGCTCGACCTTGAGGAGAACAAGATTGTGGAGTTTATCAAGTTTGATGTGGGCAATGTTGTGATGGTAACTGGAGGAAGAAATAGAGGGCGTGTTGGTGTGATCAAGAACCGTGAAAAACATAAGGGAAGCTTTGAGACCATTCATATTCAAGACTCAACAGGACATGATTTGCCACGAGGTTAGGAAATGTGTTCACCATTGGGAAAGGAACTAAGCCATGGGTGTCACTTCCAAAGAGAAAAGGTATTAAGCTTACCATCATCGAGGAAGCTAGGAAGAGGCTTTCTGCTCAACAAGCCACTTAAACTGTTATTTTCCTTAAGTTTCATAAAATTTTGTTCTGTGTTTTCAGACTTTTATGTCTTTATATTTTCTCTTGGTTACAGACTTTTAATCACTCTCGAGATTACTCCACAAAAAAAGTATTGTATTCAAATTATCATGAGCTCTGTTCTTCTTAGATCCATGTGCTGTATTAGGAACTAAGACTTCTACGGTATTGCCAAATGATATTTGACATTCTGTTCTAGGATACAAAGGCCTTTGCGTTTCAAATTTGGATTCTTCAAATTCTATATGCTTGAAAATTACAAATATTGAGAACCTTGTCTAATCTTTTTATATTCGCCAAGTCCTTCACCTGAAGAATATTTATGTCTTATCCCTAAGTAAGAAGAGATTCTCATCGGATATAATTATTGATCATATATAAGGTAAAAGAGTATGGAGCAAGTCACCAAGAAAGGATATGACTTGAGGCGCAAGGAAAGACCAAGGAAGCATTTGGGTGAAGCGCACGGACTGGGCCGCGAGAAGCCTCGGCATCAGTTCGTGTGATGGGCCGAGCGTGGAGAAGAAGCCTCGAGTGCAGGACGCAAGTTGGGCCGCTAACGGGTAAAGGATATCTCGGCCTCAGTTTGTGTAATGGGCCGAGCAAGCCTGAATTCGGTCCGACCCAAAAGACGCGGGAAGCCTCGAGGATTTACCCGAGAGCCGTACGAGGAGCGCAGCCTTCCCGAGAGACATTGTACTCGGGTCTCTCGGGGCGCGGGTCATGAAAACGACATCTAAAGGGATGGTGGGACCACAAACAGTTCTCTGCACTGATGGGGACCTGACCTCACCTTAAAGAGCCGTTGAAGACCTGGTGGACCCACCAAGCCGCCTGCGCCCTTCGTCCACCTACCCGCGGGACCACTTGCGACCTACTCCCGCGGGACCACATTCCCAACGGTTCTCTCCAGGCCCAACGGTCAATTTTCAGTCTTTGGAGGCCCTTTACACTTCTTAATGTTATATATAGCCAATGTGTTGTATTGAAACCCTTTTATGGAGTTATGAATCAATAAAATGTTTTATACTTCATTTCTTCCTATTCTCTCTTTACTTTGATTCTTGAATTCATTCTTGGAACATCTTATTCTCAAATTCTTACAGGGTATCAGAGCAACAAAGATCCTAATCTTATTCTATTCTTAGCATTAAAATCTTTATTCTCTCACTAATCTCTAAAATCTCGAAATTTCTCTCCAAATCTTCCAATTCGATAAAATCGCCATGGAATCCAACAAAGGGGCATGTATACCAGTAACTCTTAAGGGGCCTAACTACATGCTATGGTCAAGGACTGCAAGGATGATCGTGTGCAGCCGTGGGTTATGGAGTCATGTAGAGCCACCACAAGAAAATGTCTCAAATGTCACTGATAAGGGAAAAGGGAAGGAAGGATCCTCCGACATGGTAATTATCGACCGAGATAAATGGTTTCAAGAAGACCAAATGGTAATGGCTATCATTACTGCTTCTCTTGATCCTCACCTTCTTGAATCTTACCTCTTTTGTGAAACCGCCAAAGAACTATGGGATACTCTCTATGCGAATGTCTCCAATCTCACTAGAGTGTTTGAAATTAAGAGAGCTCTAAACACCCTAAGTCAAGAAGATATGGAGTTTGAAGATTACTTTGGAAAGCTAAGAGTTCTTTGGGCGGAGCTTGAAATGTTAAGGCCAAGCACATTGGATCCTCTTGTGCGAAATGAAAGAAAGGAACAAGATAAGGTCTTTGGATTACTTAGAGGCTTACATATGTGCTACAACGACCTCGTCAAATCTATACTAAGAGAAAAGAAGCTTCCAACGGTGGATGAGGTTTGTGCTCAAGTACAAAGGGAGCAAGGAAATATTGGGCTCATCAATAGCAAGAAGGAGTTAATCACCGCTCACAAGGTGATTTACAAAAATGAAGACAAGAGGAGTATGGTGTGTGAACATTGCAAGAAAAAGGTACATACAAAGGAGAAATGCTGGATTCTCAACCCCCATCTCAAACCCAACAAGTGGAAGGAACAACGAGCAAACGTGGCATAGAGAATGTTGGGTGAGAAGAGCCGATGGAGATATCAAAAACCGGAGGAGGAGCAATGGTGATGAGTGCAAAGTCTCACGGTGCAATTGTGAGAAGATCGGATCTCGATGAAATAATCCAAGCCATTGCCAATTTAAAGGATTCTGGTATCTCTAATCTCTCTAAAACTCCAACTAATTCATTAATTATCGATTTCGGTGCTTCTCACCACATGATAAGTAATCCTAGGTTGATAAAGAATATAAAACCAACCATAGGAAATGTTATTGTGGCTAGTGGTGAAAAGTTCCAATCAATGGTATAGGAGAGTTAGAAGTATTTATAAGAAAACAAAAGCATTTTATATGCCAAAATTTACATATAATCTTCTTTCGGTTAAGAAAACCACATCCGATTTAAATTGTTATGCAATATTTGGTCATAACCATGTACAATTTCAGGATATTAAGAGTGGAAAAACCCTTGGAGGAGGAATGATCAAAGATGGGTTATATGTCCTAGAAGAAAATTCGGCACCAAAAGATTTACATTATGTTTCCATTAGCAATTTAGACTCTAATGTTGGTTCTTGTTTTAATTCGGTTGGGCATGCTCGATTGGGTCATCCTCATTCTAGAGCTTTAAGTTTAATTTTGCCTAAAAACTCTTTTGATCATAGTTCTTGTGAAGCTTGTATTTTAGGAAAACATTGCAAATCTATATTTCCAAAATCTAGTACGATTTACGAAAATTGTTTTGATTTAATCCACTCGGATGTTTGGACATCACCGTGTGCCTCTAGAGATAACCTAAAATATTTTGTAACTTTCATTGATGAAAAATCTAAATATACTTGGGTTACCTTAATGACATCTAAGGATCGGGTTTTTGATGCCTTCATCAATTTTCAAAACTATGTGACTAACCAATTTAATTGTAAAATAAAGGTACTTAGATCGGACAATGAAGGAGAATATACAAGCACCAAATTGAAAGAACACTTGAACAAATATGGCATAATCCATCAAACAAATTGCTCATATACTCAACGAGACTTGGTAACAATTTGGACCACAATATTTGTTGCTTATAGAAAGAAGAGCAAAGACTCATTTTCTCTAATGGTTTTCAGAAGAAAAACAAGTTCACTGCAACAATTCTTCCACTTTTTTCAAGTCTGAGAGTGTAGAGTAGACATCAGAATTCGCAGATTCCATGGATTGGTGTACCATCAACGGTCACATCACACAATTATATCATGGGACTCATAAACACAATCAACCAAGTAAACCCTGGGCGTTTATTGAGTTAAGGTAACGAGACTTGTCTCAGCTCTATGATTTGTTACCTTTTGCTATTTGAAATCGTTTATAGGTTTAGCTTTAAACTCTTCTTATAATATTTTTTTTTTTTTTTTTTTGCTTTTACCTTCATTCGAGTTTTTGCTTTAACCTTCATTCGAGTTTATAAGTTCAAGCTGGAACTTCTCTGTCTAACTCAGAATTTCAACAAGATGAACCTATACGTAGCAAAAGAGCTTGTCATGAAAAATCTTACTGTAATGATTTTTTGATGATTTTTCTTGTAGAATATGAACCAAGAAATTTAGCTGAAGCCATGTCTAAACCAGACGCTTCCTCCTGGAAAGAAGCCATAAATAGTGAGATAGACTCTATTATGCAAAATCATACTTATGAATTAACTGATCGCCCATAAGGGTTTAAAGCACTTGGATGCAAATGGATTTTTCAAAATAATGCTGAAAACCGATGGCTCAATAGACAAGTACAAGGCTAGACTCGTGGTGCAAGGATTCAGACAAAAAGAAGGTTTGGACTTCTTCGATACATATTCTCTGGTGACGAGAATAACCTCCATCAGAATGCTGATATCAATTGCAGCATTACGAGACTTGGAGATACATCAAATGGATGTAAAAACTGTTTTTCTAAACGGAGAATTAGAAGCGGAGATTTACATGAAACAACCGGAAGGATTTGTTGTTCCAGGACAAGACACAAAGTCTGTCGACTTGTCAAGTCATTGTATGGTCTTAAACAAGCTCCAAAAAAATGGCATGAAAAATTTGACAATGTAATAGAGTACTGAATCACCTATAATATACAAAAAGTTAAGGGCTGCACTATGGAAGAGAACCTCAAGTACTGGAAGGATACAATGACGCTAACTGGATTTTCGATTCCAAAAACTCAAAATCCACATGTGGATACGTCTTTACCCTAGGAGTTGCAGCAGTATCTTGGAAATCTTCCAAACAAACTCTGTTGGTTCGATCCACAATGGAGTTAGAGTTTATAGTTTTAGATAAAGCAACAGAAGAAGCAGAATGGCTTCAAAATTTTTTGGAAGATATTCCTATGTGGGAGAAACTTGTGTCATCACTATGTATTCACTGTGATAGTCAATCGGCTATAGGCCAAGCAGAGAATAATCTCTATAATGGTAAATCTCATCATATAAAAAGACGATATCAAACCATTAGACACATGATCTCAAGTGGAGTTATCACAATCGACTACAAAAGGTCAGCTGATAATCTAGCCGATCCTTTTGCTAAAGGACTCCCTCAAGATCAAGTAGTAAAATCATCAAGAGGAATGAGTTTAAAGCCTATGACCTAAGAATATATCTGGTGGAAACCTTACCTACATGACTAGAGATCCCAAGAAATAGGTTCAAAGTGACAACTAAATTAGATAATATCTTCAGAACGCACTGTGAGCATTCAGACTCTACCCAGTTCCTAAGATGATAAACAGTGCAACATGTAGAAAGCTGAGGATATGTTCTAAACTTTTAATGGTTTGAGTCCCATAATTGATTGATAAATGAAGTATTACATGTTATTTCTGTACATCCAAATATTTGGCAAATCACGTAGTGAGTGTGAAATAAAGGCCGTTTCTAGGAGAATGAAGGTAAGGCTATACTCTCCAAGTTCACTCATGAAATCTCAGGCAAAGTTCAAGGCCACAATGAACACAATAGAAAACTTAGTTATACTAGAAAGTGAGTTGGATTATATTTGTTGTCTAGGTTTACACTAAACTTTCGGGTGGTTCAAGACATCATGTTCACCTCTTGGCTAAGTAAAACCGACATATATTAACAATGAGTAGTTCAAAACTGAAAAATGCTACTTACTCAGACACAACACATTTTCGTCTACATTCTCGAAAGTTTGTCAGTCTGTCTAGTCAATAGGATAAGTCTAGTCAGTAGAGTCTATTGAGTCCTTTAAGTCATATGTTTAGAGTCATTTCTATTCATGTGGAGGACTGTTGGGCCAACATTTTGTATCATTAAGCCAATTGGCTTATTGGATCAAATGTCGGCTTATGTGAATGAGAATAGGATGGATTAGGGGCTTGGAGTTAGAATATGGCCATATTTTATTTGAGCCCATTATAAAAATCCTAAAAGACTAACCTTATTAGTCTTGTTGGAAAAAAAGACGGCCCTTATTCTTATGGTAACCTCAACAAGACTTGGTAACAACTTGGATCACGTTCTTTGTTGCTTATAGAAAGAAGAGCGAAGACTCATTCTCTCCAACGGTTTTCAGAAGAAAAACAAATTCACTGCAACAATTCTTTCACTTTCTTAAAGTCTGAGAGTGTAGAGTAGACATCAGAGTTCGCAGATTCCGTGGATTGGTGTATCATCAACGGTCTCATCATACAGTTCTATCCTGGGACTCAAAAATGCAATCAACCAAGTACACCCTGTGCGTTTATTGAGTTAAAGTAACAAGACTTGTTTCAGCTCTGTGATTTGTTACCTTTTGCTATTTGAAATCGTTTATAGGTTTAGCTTTTGGCTCTTCTTATAATTAATTTTTTGCTTCTGTTTTTGCTTTAATCTTCATTCGAGTTTATAAGTTTTATAGTTCTTACGCTTTAACCTTCATTCGAGTTTATAGATTCTATAGTTCTTACAACTCCACTCGACGTAGTCAAGACGAGACTACAGTGTCAAGTAAGTAGTTTCCAACACTTAAGCGGTTTGGTTCTATTTTAATGTCCAAATCCCGCTAAACAATTAAAACTGAGTGATTGGTTTGAGCAGGGAGTTCGATAGGGAAAGTGATAGAGAGTGTAGAGAAGAGAGACGGGTATGGAGGGTTAATGAGTGGATGGGTTACAAGGATGTTGTTCCATGCTCCTGCTGCTGCTATTTGCTGGTCCACTTATGAAGCTTCCAAATCCTTCTTTCAAATTACCCCATTACCAACTCTAATTCACACTACCTATTTGCTATATTATTGTAAATATATATAGATATATATATATATAATACTGAAAGACCAACACTCTTATACATCAAGAAGATATGGTTTGCTTCATTAGCTTTACACAAGGAGTAAAGCACACACACAGACTTACTTGGACACTTTTTTATTATTGTACCATGATTAGTCCATAAGTTAAAATTTATCAACACTAACACCAACCCGTATCACCTCATAAGCATCTCTGCTCCTGCTTCTCTTCATCCCGGCCATGAAATGTACCTTTGCTGCGTCAGCTGAGACACATGTTACTTTCACCCATATCATCACTTTGGTTTTCAAGCCTTCCACTTCTGCTAGCTTCCCTTTCTCCAGGTAACCGGTTACCGTAGTTGAAAACCGCAGGACTGATGAATCCTTGTACCCAACCTCGCAGGTCTCAGGGATGAATACAATTAACTTACCTGTCTCTTCGTTGAACTCATAGTTTGTGGCATCCTGTGGAAAGATCCCAACCGGTAAACCAAACTCCTTCAACAACTCAGGCAATGGCTTCTGCATTTTTCCTATTTAGAACAAGAATGATGTAGCATTCAATTGTCGGTAACCCATAAGCAATATTAAAAGAAAAGGGAAAGAACAATATCGATTATATATGAAGCAACCACTGATCCGCTCATCCACATGACTCTCATTAGCTATCTGTACATTCAAACACTTCCAGAAAGCAAGAGGCCACATGGAAAGTTGAAACTTTTGGGAAATCGCTGAGCGCAAAATTGATAAAGGTAACTATTACTCAATAAGAGCTCGAGATAAATGAGCAATATGTCCAGAGTGATATCAGAAGATAAGAAAACTTATGAAACCAGAACTGAAAGCAGTATAAAACCTTTGATTTTGTTGACCAACCACTTGGTACCTCCTTCAATACTGGTAGACAATGACTGGAAGAATGAATTCAAGTATCATCTAAATCAGGCCACTTTCAGTCTCACCAGATCGACATCAATAAACTTTTTCATGACATGTTACCATAAAATACATACTGGAGCATTATCTGTTAAACTGGAATATAAGAGCAATACTAAATATGTATCCAATCTTTCTTTCTATAGCAACATAAGAACCCTCCACTAATGAGCAAAATGTCCCCTAAATTAATGAAGGATTCAATTAAGCTACAAAGTTATGAAATTTCCATTTAAACACGATAAGGTGTGTAAACTGAACGAAGATGGAGAACCATGAAACTCCAAAAAATTGAGACAAAATTGTTACCCTAAAGCCCCCTAAGCATAAACCTTGACCAAAACAAACATTAGTAGGACTAAAAACCCTTCAAAACCAGAAACCCTTAATCAAAGACGACGTTTTTCCTTTTCCTCTCAAACTAGAACGATCAAGTGGAGAAACCAAATCTATGAAAGCAAATTCCTGACATAATATCTAAAGAAAGGAAAGTGGAAAGATACATTGAAATCGTCACCGACTGAATTGAATTCTTTGTTTGCCTTTTTCCCCAACCAATAAGAGCCTACTTTGTTCATTATCTGATCCATCTCTCTGCTCCTGCATAAACCTTAATCCGTCGAAGGAGAAAAGAGAAGACTTTGGCTCTCGTTCTGCGTATCGTGTTCGTCCGAGGGTTTATGACTTTCTGTGGTTTTTCACTAAGTCACCGTCTCTTACCATTAAGAAATTAAAAAAACATCACAGCGTTCATCGTTTAATACGCAAAACGACACGATTTTCAGATTTTGAATTATTTGTCATTTACGAAGAAACAGTCAAGACGCTAATAACGTGACAAAGCCTTCATAAGAAGTTCTAAACACATCGTGTACTTCGTTGAATCAGTTCTAGGATGTCCAGAAAGAAAATCTTAATCGATCGTGGTCGTACCAACCACATGAAACATGAGTATTACTTAATATGTTAATTAAAAAGTTGTTTTAGGCACATCTCAATCATCTCTAGTTACCAAACATTTTAACTAAACTATCTCCATGTTATGTCCATCACATGATGTAAATTCATTTCGTTCTCGTGATTAAAATACTAAAACGGGTCAACTTTTTTGTTTTTTATATCAAACAAACTAAAGCATCACGATAATTTTCATTTAAAGATTATTCATTATTGTTCTTGTTCATCAATCTTTCAAGTATATGTAAATATATGCTTACATATTAACATTTCATGCACATAAAATCCTTTGTCGATTTCCGGATTCAGACCTAAATATCTATTATATCGATCACAAAACTCAATGTATAATCTAAACTTTTTTAAATTCTAAACATTATTAAACGAGACAAGAGACAAGGTGATTTCATACCGTATCAAGCTCCAATATTAAAAAAAAAACTGAAGAAATAATTTTTAAAATGTTATTTGAATAATTGACCGAAATATCTTTCTCCACAATCTACTATTTGGATCTAAGCGTTCCAATGTGCAAATATGTGAAGTGTAATAAATCAGGTTTCAGAACAATATCTAGTTGCAGATATATATTGGCATCCCTAGGAAAAAAATATAAAGATTTAAGGTCAAGAAAGAAAAAGAAATCTAAAAAATTGGAAATGTATAAAGAATAATGAATACATTTCATAAAAAAAGTCCTAGTTGTTAATAAAATATGGTCACTAGCTCAAATTTTAAAATGGCCCAAAACAGTCAAAGTCAACAACTGTAGCAAAGGGGCAGAAACGTAATTAAAGAAGAAGCAAGTTGCTCGTTTTTTTTGTTATCACCACTCACATGAACTCTGCATTAAAACTCTCTCTATCTCTCTCTTCTCTTCATTTCTCCTCAAGTCGAAACTTTTGGCAAGTCGCTGTAAAGTTGATTTGCTTCTTTTTATATTTCAATAACTTCATCTTCCTCTTTACAATTTTCTAAGCTTCTCAAAGAGACATTAAGATCAGGAATCTAGAATCGATCGATATGTTAGCTGTTCACCGTCCTTCTTCCGCCGTATCTGACGGTGATTCCGTTCAAATTCCGATGATGATCGCATCGTTTCAACAACGTTTTCCTTCGATTTCACGCGATTCCACCGCCGCTAGTTTCCACACACATGAGGTAGCTCCAAACCAGTGTTGCTCCGCCGTAATCCAAGAAATATCCGCTCCAATCTCCACCGTATGGTCCGTCGTTCGTCGATTCGATAATCCACAAGCGTACAAACACTTTCTCAAAAGCTGTAGCGTCATCGGCGGAGACGGTGATAACGTCGGCAGTCTCCGTCAAGTCCACGTCGTTTCCGGCCTCCCCGCCGCGAGCTCCACCGAGAGACTCGATATCTTAGACGATGAACGCCACGTCATCAGTTTCAGTGTAGTCGGTGGAGATCACCGGCTTTCTAACTACCGATCTGTAACGACTCTTCATCCATCTCCGATTTCAGGAACCGTTGTGGTTGAATCTTACGTCGTTGATGTTCCTCCAGGGAATACTAAAGAAGAGACATGTGATTTCGTTGATGTTATTGTTCGATGCAATCTTCAATCTCTTGCTAAAATAGCTGAGAATTCTGCGGCGGAGAATAAGAAAAACATCTCTATGTAATGAGTCTCTTTGTTCCATCGTCTCACTAGCTTTTTTCTTTAGATCCGACGTCGTTTTCTAGATTTTTTTTTAGCCGTCGTGTGATCTATGTTTTTTCCGGCTTCATGTGTGCAAAAAAAAAATTACATTAGTGAATGAATCTCTCTCATGCATATCATAAATCTTTTATTATTAATTTCTTTGATTTTATTTTTGTATTTTTATATCCATAAAGAACTGATTCGTAAAGCCCTATTCCGGCTTTCACTACTCCAAAGATAATAAATAATACTCCAACTTTAGGTGAAATTGATTGTGTTGTGTTGTCAAATTTAATATATGATTTTTTAAAGTTAAAATCTTGTTTTTTTTTTTAGAATTTTCATCGTAACATGCGTAGGTAAAGTGCTTGGTACGTACGCGTGTCTGTTATGCGTTATGGTCGACTCGTAACATTAAGTTGTCAAATGGTCATCTTCATTTTCGACACTAAAATGTCATATTTTTTCTTTTTTGGTAAGGGCATTAAAATATCATATTGTATAATAATAATGTGTGTAAGTAAATTACGCATAGACAGCTTTTTAACTAAGATAAATCATGCAGTGCAAAATCTCTACCGAGTAACCTCAACAATTTATGTAGTGATTAATTCATTTGATCTCTTTTGACATCTATGAATCCACTCGATCTTGGGTGCTGCAACATGGTCTATTGCTCCTTCGACTCCTGAAGCAACAGTTTCAGCGTCACCCTTTGCTATTGTGTTAAGTACTGAGACAACATACGACACATATTCGATCTCCCTCATTGCTTCATATACTCAAGTAGGACATATTTCAGCTTCTGAACTACTTCAACTTCTGCCTCGACATTCTCCCCATATGTTGATGTTTATCACTCAACCACGACAACTATTACAATCTTGTCTGAGAAAAACCAGTTTAAGAAGCTTCAGCTATTGATGAGACCATACCGAAGAAGTCACTTTTAGCCACAAACTGTTTAATCATCATTCCACTCCATGCCATGCACTTCCACAATCAAAATCCGGTTTTGGATAATGAGAATGTCGTTTGGGTTATCCTTCGTTTGATGCTTCTTCATATAGGATCCGAAGAGGAAGGCCAAACAAACCAATCTCAAAGGTGCAAGAAATGATAAATGGTCGCAGTAGTAACCATGGACTAATAAAACTAGGAATCTCGAAGTGAGTTATCTCTAACACATTCTCTTCTCCCTTTAACTTTACTTGTCTCGAACTAGCTTTCTAATTTCTTTGCATTAAATTTGAATACCCTTTTAGTGTCAAAAAAAAATTGAATACCCTTTAACAAAAAAAAGAAAGAATTCTATGATTTTTCAAGGTAACTTTAGATTTAGGAAAGATATAATGTCTTACTTTCCTTCGAGATTTAAATAGTTCCTTCAACTTTTACTTTATTATTATTATTTCATGATTATTAAAATAGAAAATTTATGTCTACAAAATTTGGCTAATATGTGCTCCAAATAGTTAAAGAGTTAAAGTATATAAAATAAACCAAATACTTTTCAAAACTTAGATGTAATCTAAAGTACGAGCATTGCCGTAAGATGAATATAAAATAAGAACATGTTGATCAAATTAAAGAATTAAAAAATTTGCAAGTGGGAAATGCTTTGAATGATAACCCAACAAGCCAAGCTGTTATTTTTTTCCTTTCAATAAAAAGGAAACGCAAGTTGCAAATTGTTTATGTCCACCTTCTTTATTTATGCTTCTTCCCGATCCAAAGGATATAATATTAAATGTCTAATAACAATAATAAAAACAATATAGAATAGAAATATGAGCAAGTTGCATGTCCTTTTACATCACGAGAGTCACGATATGTTTCATTTCCAACTGATCTCTCTTTGAATTCTTTTATATATATTTTATATATATATATTCGAGAGCTTTCTACATTTCTATCCACACAAAAAAACGACAAAACATTAATCATATGAAATCAAAGATTTTTTCTTCTTGTAAATCGATTTTCAAGTTCGATTGAATATTTTCAATAACAAATAAATGGTTTCATACTTTTTTCTTCTTCTAACAATCCAGGATTAATCGTAAGCATATAAAAAGATCCTCAATAACATATAAAATATATCATTTACGAATAATTTTTTTCAGGTATGTAAATAAGACCAATTCAAATTCATATATGTGCGAGTGTCTAAAATACTATACTTTTATTTAGCATAATAGATGGATCGAACTTAAAGTATATTGATACTCCAATCCTTTTTTGACCACTTGACCCACTAAGACCCCAAACAAAGCAGATATGAATGGTTTCATACTTTGGTTTACTGGCTGTTAAATATTGACAAATATAACATAACTAAGTAATCATAAGGTATATGTTTAATGTAGTTATGAAGAGTTTGTGAAAATAAAAAATAAAAATGGGAAAAAAGTTGGCGGTGCAAGTGGGAGTGGGGTAGCTGCAAAATATTGCAAGTTGGGCAAGACATATTAATTGTAATTTGCAAATTTAGTTTTCTTTTCTTTAAAAAAGAAAATTTAAAAATATGCTTTTGAGATCCATCACGCCACCGTTTCCTCTTATTTGATTGGACCTCTATCTAAGATAACTTCCAATGAGATTTTTAGGAAGGATTCTTAACTATTTATGGATTTTAATTAAATAAAAAATAGGTATTAAGGTAGAATCGATTTTTAATGTAGATACTTAAGAAATTGTTTATTAGACACGCGACTTTGTCGTTCCTTCTCCTCTCATTCCTAAATCAATTTCTTATCCTTTATCTGCGATTTTCGATTCTGGAAAATGATAAGGAGGAAGACAGCGAACACTAGAAAGTCAAGCGGGAGAAATTATTCTGGTTGTAAAGTGATTGAGCTCTCATGCCATTTTTGCATAACTTATGAGGTTTTTATTCCGATTATACTCCATCTTCTAGTTAAATGTTTTAAAATTTGATCAATCATCGAAATAGGCAAAAGCAGACCTGAAGAGATCTGTTGTGGCCGATAATGATAGTGGACAGAGCAAATTCAGCGAAGTTCGGACAAGCACTGGCATGTTTATATCCAAAAGAAAGGTTTGATTTTTCTCTTTCTTTGATACTACATTGGTAAAGTTAGAACCCTTGTTAGAAGTGGAAACTAGATCTCTATCTTAACATTGTTTGATTTGGCGTATATCTTGTATATTAAGTTGAAATTGGGGTAAATAGGTGTTGATTAGTATGTAAATGATATTTGATAGAATCTCTATCGAGTTTAAGTTGTGTTCACATACGCATTGTGATTATCATTTGATTTTTGATCACATTTGGTCATATTTACGAAATATTCTTTAACAATCTGTGTATTTATCCTTTGAGTGATGGATCTTGGAGTTGGTAGATTGACCTCATGATTATGTTAAAATCTATAATTGTTGCTTAGCAACCAAGTCATTTTTGAACTGTAACTACTGTGTTAATGATATAAATGGTCAATCAGTTATAAAATTTAGTGTGGTTACATCGACCTGATTGAGAACGGTAACTATTGTGTCATTGTTGTGATTACCTTGGTCTATTACTCCATTACCTGAAGCCTTCTTTGGTGAATTACATGATTCCATTGTTTCTGGTATAGAAGACAAGATCTCAATTTGGACATTTCTTCTTAAAGGTACAATATGCTCTAAATTGCGTTAAACTTACTTTGGTTGTGAGTAGCTTAAGATATTCAGGTGATTATCATCATTGTGTTCTGTTTTCTGTTTATGTGGTGACAGAAAACGGAGAAGACTATTGTAAGTAGCACTGAATTGTGGTTTATCTAGTTTAGTGCAAAACTATTGTAAGTAGCAATGAATTGTGGTATATCCAGTTCAACAACAGACCTTAAGGTTTATTGGTAGTAAAAGGTTTAAACATGAGCTAGAAGAATAGCATTATGGGACTTAATGCGAGCAAGATCCAGATTCAGCCATGTCCGTCAACATTTGAGAATAACAGAAACATGTTGATTCATCTTTCCACTGATCAAGGTAAGTTGCGTTGCATTAGCCAATATCAATCATGAGTCATGTCAGGAGTTAGGATTTTTGACTTGGTTAGACTGTCTCAATTTCAGTTTATGAAGGTGTCAGTCTTTCTACAAAGAAGAAGATGAGAAGTTCCTGTCAACATTTATGGGAAATCAAAAGTTGCAGCAAAGCTTCTCATTAAAGAGACATGTCAAAACTTTGCAGAGTGTTTGATAAAATTGTTGAGATTGCTTTGTTCTGTGTTAATATTCGATGGGAGTTTCTTAGAAATGCTTCTTGCAATTATGAAGCCAACAAACACATGATTACATTTCACAGTTTCAAATGTACATTGTAGGAAATTTGATGGTTTGATTTTTTAAGAACCCCTAATGGAGTTCCACCATTGGAACCCCTAAAATATTAAAACAAAAAAGAAGGGTTCTTAACTTGTTATATATCATTATTTTCAAAAAAAAAATATTTAGAACTCCATTAGGAGTTCTAATGGTTGGAGATGGTCTAAGTTTCTGCTCGCTTGAAAACAGAAAATTTATATTTTATATTTTATATATATATATATATATATATATATATATATCAGATATAAGTATAAGATATTTACGCAAAGTACATGTGGTCCAGTGATGTAGTCACTTTACAAATCTTCAAGACACCAAGGATCGAACCCCCTACATGTAGTAGTAGGAGCGGAATTTAAAAAGCCAGTAACATAGTTGACAAAAAAAAGTATAAGAGATTTACTAAAAAGCGAGATATAAGAGTTGGATATAAATGACGGAGAAGGCGATTTTGGGAATTTCTTTAGGCAATTTTTGAGTTGGAGCTAAGGTTGATTTTGATGAATCCATGATGGATACTGGTGAGAAATTTTGCCCTCCAGGGATCTTCCTGATCCGAGTCCTTCTTGAGCTTCGAAGGTGTCTCAATCGATGGCTGGTGGTATGCCAATTCCGTAGAGTGTGCTTGATGATGATTTTGTTTTATCGAGGTTGGTGGTATTGTTCCCAAGTGGAAAAGATGGTGAACCGGTGGTTTCGATTGGGAATGAGGTACTTGAGGCGATGAATTCTCTGTGGAGGAATTTCTTGATTGTGAAGGTTTTGGGGAAGAATGTTGTGATTGCTTCGTTAACTAGGAAGCTTAAGGAGCTTTGGAGACCTTCTGGGTCAATGGCAGTGATGGATCTTCCTTGACGTTTCTATGTGGTCTGATTTGAAAAGGAAGACGAGTATCTTGCAGCTTTGACTGGTGGTCCTTAGAAAGTTTTTGGTAAGTATATTATGGGGAATAAGTGAGCTCCAAGCTTTGATCTGCTAAGGGATGATATGACTACTACTCCAGTTTGGATTCGTTTATCAAATTTACTGATTAATTTATATCACCGTGCGATTCTGATGGGAATTGCTTCTAGCTTTGGTAATCCCGTTTGTGTTGATGAAACGACGCTGAATTTTGAGAGAGCAAGGTTTGCTAGAGTGTGTGTTGAAGTAAATTTAGCTAAGCCTCTGAATGGGACTTTTTTGATTAATGGGGATCGTTATTTTGTGGCTTCTGAGGGACTGACGCAGATCTATTCTCTTTGTGGTCTGTATGTTCATTTGAGTCATGCTTGCTCTCGTTGTCAGGTTGCAGATAGTAATATGAGTCAAGAGATGGTGGTTGATCAAAGTTCGCTGTCGTATGTTGTGGCACATGGTTTTTGTTCGGAAGTGGGTGTTGGAACGATGTCATTACCGGATCCTTCGGATGAGTTTACCTTGGTTAAGAAGAGTGGAAGGAAGAATAATAAGGCTAAGTCTCAAGAGAAACCTGAGGCTAATTTCTCTGCTCGTGGTTCGACTCTCCATTTGAAGGATATTGGAAATAATAACTCTGGTAGTAATCGTTATGCTAAGTTGAATAATGATTATTTGAATTCTAGTTTGAAGAAGGTGACTAATTCTGATGATAATAATAAAGAGAATATTCTAAGTAATGGAAGTTTTGGGAAAAGGGTGATGTTTACTGCCAAGTCTGATGGTGGTGTTGGAGGTTTCTCAAGTAAAGACAAAGCTTTTATGAAATCGAGTTGTTAAGGGAGAAAACAGCAAGTGGCTCGGTCAATGAATTCTTCGAAACCAAATACAAAACAGAATCAGCTTAGACCTTCTCATGGTCTTTTTTTTGGTCTGGTGGGTGGTGATCTTGTTCTTTCAAGTTTTGATAAGTGTCTGGTGGTTGTTTTCAGAATTCGGGAGTTGTAGTGGAGAATAATGTAAACACTGCTATGATTATATCTAATGTACAAGATATCCAAAAGACTAATGAGTTGCATGTTGAGAATGTGGGGACATATGGTAATCTTTTGGTTACCTAACAGTTTTCCCCGGTGATTCTTGTGTCTAAAGCTTTTATTATGAATTGCATAATGTGGAATTATCGGGGGCTAATAAATCCACTTTTAGGCGCTCTATTCGTTATATTTTGAAGAAGAATGAGGTTGATATTCTAGCGATTTTTGAGCCACATGTAAGTGGTGTTTGTGCTCAAAAGATTTGTCAGGGTCTTGGTTTTGATAATGCTTTTCTAGTGGATTCAAATGGTCAAAGTGGTGGTTTACAGCTCCTTTGGAAATCAAGTTATGGGGTGGTTACGATTGAGGCTTCTTCAATCAGTGTATCCATGCCAAGGTTGTTACTTTTATGGATTCATTTCACCTCTTCACGGTTTCTGCTGCTCCAACTGTGGGTCGGAGAAGTTCACTTTGGGATGATTTGAGTCAGAGGATTCATAATATTTCTGAACCTTTTATTATAGAGGGTGATTTTAATACGCTTGTTCGTATTGATGAGAGAACTGGTGGTCGTGGAGGTTTGTCACCAAATTATATGGCTTTTGGGAATTGGATTAATTCACTTAATCTGATTGATATTGGATTTTGTGGAACGGATTTTACTTAGCGACGTGGGAGAGATTCGAGAAATTTTGTAGCTAAAATCTTGGATAAGGTTTTTTGTTGTGCTCAATCGCGTCTTAGATGGCAAGAAGCTTATGTTATTCATTTGCCTTTTTTAACTTCTGATCACACTCCCTTGTGTGGAGCTTTGCCCATCTGTTTTAAAAGACCTGAGAAGGAGACCCATTTGTTTTGAGGCAACGTGGTTGCAGCATGAGGGTTTTAAGGATATGGTTGTTTCTTATTGGGATAGAAATTTAAAGACACCAGATGCTTTAGCTAATCTTGACTTTCTCTTAGAAAGTGGAATATAGAAGTTTTTGGTTTAATTCAGAGGTGGAAGAAGCAGGTGTTAAGGAAAATTCGTAAGGTTCAAGAGCTGATTTGTTCACAGCCTTCTGACGGGCTGCTTCAAGAGGATGAGAATTGTAGGAGCTTCATGTGATTTTGGAGTAAGAGGATGTTTTGTGGTTTCAAAAGTCACGAGAGCAGTGGGTGGAATTAGGTGATCGAAATACAAAGTATTTTCATACTCAGACCGTGGTTCGACGAAGGAGGAATAGAATTGTTACGTTAAAAAATGAGACTGGTGCCTGGATTTCTGATTCGAAAGAGTTAGAAGCTTTGGCGATTGAGTATTATAAGTCTTTGTTTGCACTTAAGAAGGTTGATGATGTGCGAATTACTCTTTCGAGAGCTGGTTTTCCGGAGCTTTCTTAATAAGAACTTAAGTTTCTTTCATGTTAGTTATCAAGTTCGGATATTGAGAAGGCAATAAGAAGTATGAATGGGTATAAGGCTCCTGGAGTGGATGGTTTTCAACCGATTTTTTATCATGCTTGTTGGAATATTGTGGGAGAATCTGTTATTAAGTTTGTATTGGATTTCTTCAAGTCTGGAACGTTATACGCATGTGCGAATAATGTACTTTTAGTATTGATTGCCAAGACCAATAACCAATGAATATTAAACATTTTCGTCCTATTAGTCTTTGTAATGTTCTTTTTAAGACTATTACTAAGACTATGGTGATGAGATTGAAACCTTTTATATTGAAGCTTATTGTACCTGCACAATCAAGTTTTATTCCGGGAAGGGTTAGTTCGGATAATATCATTGTGGTGCAAGAAACTTTTCATTCTATGCATAGGAAAAGGGTGGTAAAGGGTGATAATATCATTTAGAGAATGCTTATGATCGTATAAGGTGGGATTTTCTGGCAGATACTTTGGAGGCTGTTAAGTTACCGAAAGAATGGCAAAATTGGATTATGCAATGTGTGCAAGGTCCTCAAATGAATTTGGTTTGGAATGGAGAAATGACTGCGGGTTTTTCTCCTATGAGAGGTATTCATCAAGGTGATCCTCTCTCGCCTTATCTCTTTGTCTTATGTATTGAAAGACGGTGTCATTTGATTGATCAATCGGTGGCTAATAAGGAATGGAAGCATGTTATTCTTTCTCTAGGGGGTCCTCATTTTTCACATATATGCTTTGCGGATGATATTATTCTTTTTGCGGAAGCCTTAGTCCCTCAAGTTTGAATCGTTCGTAGTATTTTGGAGAGTTTTTGTCAAGCCTCGGGACAAAAGGTTAGTTTAGATAAATCCAAGATCTTTTTTTGGCAAATGTTGGTCGTGAGTTGGAGAAGAAGATTAGTTCTGAAAGTGTAATTAGTTCTACTAAAGATTTTGGCAAGTACCTTGGAATGCCAATTTTACAAAGGAGGATTAACAAGGATATGTTTCCTCGGTGCTTGAAAGAGTTTCTTCGAAACTTGCTGGCTGGAAAGGTAGATTTCTGAGTCTAGCAAGTAGGATTACTCTTACAAAGTCTGTCTTGGCTTTGATACCTATTTATACGATGAGTATTGTTGTCTTACCTAAAGCTACTTTGAAGAAACTGGATTCTATTTTGAGATCCTTTATTTGGGGAGGTGTTGAATGGCATCGCAAGCTACATCTTGTAGCTTGCAAAACTGTTAGTAAGCCAAAATGTAAGGGTGGTTTGGGGATTAGGCGGGCTGAAGAAACAAATATGGCCATGATTTGGATGTTAAGATGGCGTATGATTAATGACGATTCAAGCTTATGGGCTGGTTGTCTTAAAAAGAATTATAAGGTGACTAATATAAAGGATCCTTCTTGGTTATATCCGAAGTGTAGCTGGTTCTCCACTTGGAAAGGAATTGTTAAAGGTGTTTGTAAGGTGATTCTGCCAGGTATTAAATAGATTTCGGGAGCTGGGAATCAGATTCTTTTTTGGCTTTATTGTTGGTTACTTGACTCTCCTTTGGTGGATTTTGCAATTTGTGATATCCCTCATAATGATCTTAATGTTTTAGTGAAGGATTAATGGGTCAAGGGTGTGGGCTAGGACTTATCACGGATTGTTCCTTATATCTCTTCCTGGATTAAGCTTCAATTGTTGGCTATTGTAGTTGATGAGATCACAGGTGCACCTGATTGTATATTTTGGAAAGGGTCATGCAATGGCCAGTTTTCGGTAAGATCGGCTTATGCTCTATTGATGACTGATACAGTGATGGGACATAATATGAAAGTTTTCTTTGCGAATATATGGAAGATCATTGCTCATGAACGTGTCCGAGTTTTCTTGTGGTTGGTTGCTGATCAAGCGATTTTGACAAATATGGAAAGAATTCGCCGCCATTTAGGTGATGATGGGGTTTGTCAAGTGTGCAAGAGTGACTTTGAATCTGTTATACATGTTCTGAGGGATTATAATTCTATTAAAGGTATTTTACTGAAATTTTTTCCAAGAAGTGAGCATGGCTGGTTTTTTGGGTCTACTTTTTTTGAATGGTTCGCCTCTAATATGCGATCCAAGAAGACTATTGGAGAGGTTCCTTGGATTACTATATTTGCAATGATGTTTTGGTGGGTTTGGAAGTGGCAGTGTGGATACATTTTTGAGTCATTAGGCCCGTGCCATGATAGATTGGGGTGGATTCATTCGGTGAGTAAGGAAGTGATGGCTACTCATAATTCTTTACATGTTTTAATGGGTTCGAAGACTGCTGTTGTTGAGAAACAGATTGGTTGGTCTCCTCCATCAGAGGGATGGTTTAAGTTAAATACGGATGGGACTTCAAGAGGTAATCTCGGGCTTGCTTCTGGTGGTGGAGTACTTAGAGATGAATTTGGTAATTGGTGCGATGGTTTTGCTGTGAATATTGGGGTTTACTCAGCCCCGTTGGCGGAATTATGGGGAGTTTATTATGGTGTCATCATGGCATGGGAACATCGTTTTCAACGTTTGATTCTTGAAGTGAATTCCAAGTTAGTGATGAGTTTTTTGACAACTAGAATTTGTGACTCTCATCCATTGTCTTTCCTAACACAATTGTATTATGGCTTTCTTTCTAGAGATTGGTTCGTTCGCATCTCACAAACGTATAGGGAAGCTAACTATCTAACAGATAGTTTGCGAATTACATTTTTAGTTTATCTTTGGATTATCATTTTTTTAAGAGCATCCTGAAGAAGCTTAGCTCACTGCTGGTTGATGATAAGAAAAGATGTACTTATTTGAGAGATGTTCGTTTGTAATTGACGTTATTAGAATAAAGTTGGAGGCTTGCTTCCGTTTTAGGATAAAAAAAAAAAGTATAAGAGATTTACTTATTATAAAGACTTCGTCGATTGTTGTTGTACTTAATCTATAATCTCGTATACATTATCTAGAAAGTTCGAAAGGATTTATTAAAAACTAATTTCCAAGAAAACATCTTGGAAAATTCGGCGGACGTTCTAAAGGGACAAATAAAATTTAACTTAATATTTAATATTCTGTGAATCCGTGTGGTATGAATAGTTGTGATGAGAAATTGTGTAGGAAATTTACTCTCGAAATATTACGTTACTTTGTTTGCGAAACCAATTATATCTTTAGGCGATTCCACCATTAACGTGTCTACGTACAAATTGGATTAATGCCCAAACACCGTCTCCAATAGTCATAATCTCATAATATTTTCAAACTTCAGAACCATTTGTATATATATATATATATATATATATATAAATTTAGTCTCTACTGGCAAATATTATAGATTATTTAAATATATGTTTCAAAGCTTTATATTTTTTAATAAAGCATAGTTAATGCAAGACCTCCAAGATTATTAAGACTTTTACAAAAATAGATTAAAAATGTTACAAAATATATTTAAATATGAAAAATACTTATCTGTAATTTGCTAGAAATAGTAATAAAAATGTAATAGTTAAAAAATGAAATTTTGAATGGATTTCACAACTTTAAATAAGACAGTTCATTTAAAAGGAGTAATTTATGTTATATTATTAACGATTGGCTCCAAATACTGGATGAGATAATTTAGTAATGATTTCAAATTCGTATAGTTTACGAAAAGAGAAAACTTTAAACAAGACCAACCATTTCATTTTTGAGATTTTAGCTTAATTATATGTTTCAATTAGAACAACAACTCAGTTTTGGATTGTTATTGCAGCTTTTCTTAAAACTCAATCTCCACTTTATGATATGCTTAGCTGTTTTCGATGAGTACATTGAATCAAGATGTTTCAAAGTTACGAACTTTGATTTGCCTGCCGGAAATGAACTAGTGTTTGTTGAATTTGATAGTAGCAACTAGCAAGAGATCCTATAACATGATGTAATCGTTGATACAAGGTATGATTTTGTTGAATTGCATAAGACTATTGGGTTGGTTTTCTTAAACAAAAGACCAACCAACTTTTTACCAAAAAACCATAGACCAACCATTTCTTATATTGTAAGTTGAATGCATAAAAATAATAATCGAGGGACAAATAGTGGGCCGATAAAACTAGCGTCTATACCCAACTGGACCCAGTCAATATTTGGTCGCAGACCCAACCTAATGTATTATACATTAACTCCACTAAACCCACTCTTGATTGTGATATAAAAATAGACAATTCAGAAGAGAAAAAACAAAAGAAATACGACAATATATGCATCGCTTGAGGAAAACATTTGGGAATATATAAAGGAAGCAAAGCAAACTGAAATTAGAGGATACTTGAAGACAACGAATAGTATGAATGTAGAAACGTCAACAACTTAACCTTACCTTTACATTTTATATCATTTGACCATCTTTACACTTTTTCTTCCATCAAAAAACGAAAGCAAGCCTGTTGGATTCGAAAACAAAACCAACTAGCAAGCAAGTCTGTTTAACAGAAAAAACAAACAAACAAATTATGCAGAAAAATACTCCAACTTGTATATTTTTTTGAATATTTTTCATCTATGAATAAAGATAAATCTAAATACTAAATAGTGAATTTGAATCCAACCTAATCCAATTAAAATATTCAAGATATAAATCGTATTTTGTCGATCTAATAGTTGATGGTTGACAAAAAAAATTACATATAAGTCAAAACTATTACCAAAATTTTAAATTTATAATAAATAATATTTCGGACCACAATGTTCATGACTAAATTTACTATTAAAATTTAATATATATGACTGTCATTTTTCTATAAATAAATGTTATAATTATTAAAATATATATTTTGTAACACAAAATCAAAGAAAAAAAGGCAAGCAACCATACGGTCCAGACGAAATTGTCATACGAAAATACTAAAATAATATTAAAATGTCCCAATCTTTTAATAGATAGTCGCCTTCACTTGGAAATTAAGAAAAATGTGTAACCACACCAAACAAAAGTACGCTCTTTTTTTCTTTGCTGACCAGAGAAAGTACAGTCGTTAAATTAATATGTGAAACCAACGTATTTTTGTCTGACCCACATATTCGATAAATTGTTCTATCCAAAACATTTTATGAATTTCGTTGACGATTCATGACTTAACTAAACAACGACAATAGGAACAGTCACGCAACGCTCGTCGAACTATGGAGCCAAGAAAACACTTGAATCCTGACGTGAAACGACGACTACAATACATAAGTTGCCTCAATATTTTGTAAAGACCTAAGCAAGATTTAGCCAATATAAACACACTATTTACTATTTACAATTCTAATATCATTTTTTAATTTTTGTTTTTTCACGTAATATTATTTTTTGAAAATTTAGAAATATAGGTACACAAAAAATATATTCGGTCAAATGATTCATGTTTATTTTTACAACTACACTCACAAGAGTTTGACTTTGCATATTTTTATAACTTGTATGATAGGGTTATAGTTGGAGCTATTCAGCTATAGATTATATCATTGTTAATTTTATTTGTTGACAATATGTAAATCTGTTATTTTACAATTAGAGTTAGATTCCATCTCCCGAAATTCTAACTTAGAGTCCTTATTCCAACTCTAACTTGAAGGCATGACCTTATATTTACCTAACCAAATCTTTTTAAAATCTTCTTATGTTCAAATTAAGCCTTCAAGATTGGTCTCGGACAGTAGCTTTTTCTCTCGATAACAACTTAAAAAATTATTGTTTTTGTGCAAGTGGGCATTGCTTGGCAAACTATCAACATAAATTAGAATTTATATTAAGAATGATTTCAGATAGATATATTTATAAGTTATTCAAAGACAGCTACTGAAATATGATTGGCCACCAAACTACAAAAAAGAAGAAAAAACTTGAAGAGGGCTGAAGTTAAAAGGCAAGTTAGAGAAAGATCACATCACTATAACTCAAGACAAAACAACAATAACAAACACATGAACCAATGGCAAAGCGACAACTGTTGATGTTAGGAACTAGAGCTAGTTTTCACACTCTAGCCGCCGTACTTGTGGCCGGAGTTATATTCACTGCCGTGTTTTTGTCCCGTAATAGTTTACGAAAGGAAAATCTTCCAAACGACTGCGTTTCGGACGACGGTGAGAGTAGTAGTAAAGAGTGTAATTTGTTTGAAGGGAAATGGGTATTTTATAATGATTCTTATCCTCTTTATAAAGAAGAAGAGTGTAAGTTTATGTCTGATCAATTGGCTTGTGAGAAGTTTGGGAGGAAAGATTTGAGTTACAAATTTTGGAGATGGCAACCTCGTACGTGTGATCTTCCCAGGTTATTTTCTTTCTTACTCCATTTTAACTTCACATTTGAACTCACTTCATATTCATTTGTTGATAATTTAAATACATTTGGTACATGAGATAAACAATAGTACGAAACAAGAATGGCAATAAATGAAAATATGAAATTTCTTTTCCTATTGAACCTTGAATTTTAAGTGATTTATGTTAAAATGGTAATTTAAACATGAATTTCTAAAAAGGTTCTAAAATCTAATATTATTGAACTAATGATTTTTAAAGGGACAGTGAAATCCAAATCTAAGTGATTCTAAGGAGTTTTGAAGTGTTTTAGAAGATTTCTTTAATCAAAAATATAGATATCCAAATCTTAATTAGTTTAAAAGGTTAAAGTGTAGTTTTTGGAAGATTTTATAACAAATCATAAAGATTTCTCCAAATTGATCTAAAATGATTTAAAAACCTCGTAAAACCTAAATTATTCACAATAGATTGTAGATCCTCCTAAGTATTTGTTACAAGAACATTTGTTTCTTATTATAATAAATAATTGATATAACTTGACTAACTTCTCTTATTGTTCTTGTTTTTAGATATCTCAATTTGTACATAATCGGTTGGAATTATTTTTTTTAACTATTTGAATCAGACATTAATGTGGATCAACAAGTGAACTCTTCCTTTCTTAATTCTATATCACTTAATTGATGAGATTTGGATGAACTATAACAAAAACTCCTTTTTTGTAATACAAATATGGCATTGCTCAAGTAAACAAAAAGTAAATTTACAAGTGGTTGGGCCTATGTTGGGCACTTATTGTTTCGTTTTTATTTGTTTGTCAACTCGTCGCTCATGTTCGTTCTTGTATGGAATAAAAATTGAAGACGATTTGTGGCTAAAAGAATTAACCAATAGTGATGAACTTATTAAATTTGTAAAACTAAAAAAGATTTAGTGGGACAAAGATGCTCATGTTGGGTTTTTTAAAATTAAAATATTATTATTTTTTATTTTAATTTATTTTTTATTTAAATTTTAAATTAAAAAAATATAGTGTCCAATAGAAAGTTGACACGTGGCAAGAATCCATCTCTTAAAACTCTTATTTAAGAACCCCTCTCTCCTAAGTTTCTTAAAAATAATATTATTTTAATTATTTTATAATATTTTAAGTTTAAGAACCCCTCTAAAAACCTCTCATTAAAGATGGTCTAAGAGAATGGTTTACGTAGAAGACTCACTGAACAGAGGCCAATGGGTATCAATGGTGTGTATGGTAGTTCTGTCATTACAAACCCAAAGGGTATGTATATGCACAACAATGGCTCTAACCTCATCACCTTCAAATACCTCGTAAGTCCAAATCATTCACACTCATGTGTCCTAACATTCGTTTATATATATATATGTTCACAAAATATAAACCGGATCTCCAAATAAATAACTTGTGATAGTCTTTTTGGGGTTGGTCTATAATCAGGAATACAATGCAACAATATATTTTTATTAGGCACCTTTGTTGGTGGAATCAAACTCAGACGACCCAACATACCACAAGTTACCGGATCGAATTGTTCGGATTCAAAACATAGAGAAACATGCAAGGCATTGGACAGAATCTGATATCATTGTCTTTAATTCATATTTATGGTGGAGAAAGCCTCTATCAAGTCATTGTAAGTACTTATTTCATTATTTAGTTTTTGTTTGAATTGAGTCTAGCACACCAAAATGGTCAAAATTTGAATACGTTAAAATCTAAGAAAGATAGGTAGAAGTTTCGTTGATTGAGATAACAAATCTTGCAAACTAGCACGAGTCAACATCTTTCTTTGTATTAGTTCCCAACATTTGTTATCTCAATCAACAAAACTTTCACCTATCTCTTCTAAATTTAATGCATATTCGGATATTGACTATTTTGGTTTGCTAGATCCGGTTTGGGTAGTTCTTCAATTCAATTATTCTCAACGTTGAATATATAATAGACATGAAATAAATAAAAGGTGGGGGTCCTTTGAGAAGGAAGAAGGAAGATACAAAGAAGTGGAGATGGTGAGAGTATATGAAATGGGATTGGAAACATTAGCTAAGTGGTCGGAGGTTCATGTTAATTCTAATCTTACCAAACTTTTCTTCATGTCCATGTCTCCCACCCATGAAAGGTACCTTTCTCTAACTCTTTTCAATCCCCATTATAATGCGTTTTTTCTTCCATAGATTTGTATCTTCATTCTTTTTTTTTCTTGGGTAAATATGTTATTTCTCCTAATGTATCAATTGGGTTTAAGAATGTATCAATTTCTTTTCTTTTTATTTATTTTTGATAAAAATAGAAGTCACTTGTCGATTTCTTTTCTTGAGTTTTATTCATTTATTAGTTGAATTTAGTTTAATGTAGAATAGGTAGAATGTAAACGCCCTTCTGTATATTCACGTTTGCTTTCCATATGCATATTCACTACAACTTATTACTTCTTTTTTCTTATCAAAGAAATCAAAGCTAAGAAAAAAGGCAAGGGGTTGATATTCACATCTTATTTTTTTCTTATCAGAATTTAATTCTAGATAGTTCGGCCATGTATATAGGGTTTAAATCATTAGAATTTAAGTTATAAATAGACAAAAATAACTTTTTTCATCCCAGACGAAAAAAAAGCGCAATATTGGAATTTATGATCCGGAAAGACTTTATAAATTGTTTGAAACAAATTTAAGTGCTTTTATATTTATGATGCATAATTATTGATATATAGATATGATTAGTATCCTCTCTATTTTTATTTTTTTTGGCTTTTTCTTTTAATGGTCAAAGTTTTATGAATAATGCATATGCACGGTAATGACAGAGATTCTCATGTTGGTAACAAGTAAACGATAAATATCTACGTATGGCTGAAGAATGGGGAGGAAAAGTAAATGAAAGCTGCTATGGAGAAACAAATCCAATAGATAAAGAAGGATATAATGGTTTAAGGTCAGATCCAAAGATGATGAGAGTCTTAGAAGATGTGCTTGATGGTCTAAAAAGTCGAGCATTGAACATGCAAATGATAAACATTACGCAACTATCAGAGTATCGTAAAGAAGCTCATCCTTCGATCTACAGGAAACAATGGGAACCATTATCGAAAGATTTGGATCCAAATAGTTACTCAGATTGTATACATTGGTGTTTGCCCGGAGTTTCTGATGTTTGGAATCAACTCCTTTATGCTTATATTATTGATCATCACTCTAGTTGATAATTACAATTCTTATATCTTTTGTTGTTGTTTTCTTTTTCACGTATTCCACTTCAATTGTACAGCTGTTTTACCATTTTACTATCACTTCATCTTTATCACACATGTCTTTTTAAATTTGTCATCTGGTATTTTATAGATAAATTTGGTAGGTAAATTTGTATTTTCTTATGAAGGGGTGAATTTAATTTTGGAAATTACCGGGTATTTATATGTATATGTTGTACTAATCATTATAATTATTTTTTATCAACAAGATCGAAGAATATTTTATCCATAACTTAAACATGTGAGTTAACACGAGTATATAAAATAGAGATCCGGTTAAAAAGCTGGAGATTTGATCAAAACTATTTTCTATTTAATCAGTACCCATAAATAGTTAGGGTTGTGATTTTTTTATTAAATATACAGGTTTATATATTTAGTTTTTTCAACTGTTTATCATCAATCATAACTATCATATGAACTATATATTTCGATATTAAACTTAATATATATATATATATATATTTCTGTCAACAATTAAATTTACAAAAATCCAATTTATAGCTCAAAATCCTTCTAGAACTCTAATCAATATGATATATGAATTAGAAGCTGAAGCTCGGCAAAAAGTCTGAAGTTAACGATATAGCCACTTTTCCATTGTTGAAGTAGTTATGTTAAAAATATGGTTAGAAGGGTAAAGAATAAGAAAGTGCATAAAAAGAAGTGTGTTAAATTCTGTGTCACAAAGTAGAAGGCGGAGAAACTGGGAAAATTGGCAGGACTGATACAGAATCATAAATCCGCCCTGAAGTGACGCTCCAATTATTGTTTTGATTTCTTCCCAGAATTTCCTCCATTATTTTCTCAATTCTCGACTTACTACATTTTTAAAAAAAGTTCAATCATCTATTTTTGGATTTTTCGAAGAATCTGCTTCTTCATTTATACATATTTATTTTTTACTTTCTGGCAATAGACCCATTGATTGAGGACTGTGTGGATGATGACCATTTTAACGAAAAGCTGATCAAATGAAGTTGAACTTTGTCAGAATTTGCTAAAAGTTTTCAGCCAATTAATACTTTTGAATGTTTTTTTGGTTCCTTTTATATGGAGCCTTCCCACTACTCTGATTCTATAATAGATTTTTAAATCAGCTTCAAAGGAACACATACTTTGTTACAAGTTAATCTGTATACTTCAAATATTGTGTTTGTATTACATAAGTTTCTACTATTGAAAACATATTTTGTTTATAAAGGGTTCAAATCTCTTACAATTCTGAATCAGCTTTGTCTATGAAGAAGGATTATTGATTCACGTTTATCCCAACTAGTTACTGTAAAGGGTTTCGAGATTTATTTATTTATTATTTAAAATACGTGTGTTTAAGAAAGCCGTATTCATAAATTCTTTGTCACACCATAAGAGCTACTGTGTAAAGATGGCAGAAGATAGAGAGTAAAAACTTTCATGTATATTTACAGAAAAGTAACATTCCAATTCAGATTCTTTCACCTTTATGTATTTTTAAAAAAAATGTATTTTTGACATCAATGAATATATATCAGGCTATTGATTGAGAGTTGTTGCCTATGATAATGACCTAACGAAATTCTGACCCAAATTAAATTGAAAAATGTCAGATTGAATGTTTGTAAATTCTTAGCCAGTAAAAGTTATAGAGATATATACATATATTTCAATTGATTATTCTTGTGAGTATATATATTTTTTTGTTTTCTTGTATTTGGAAGTTTTCCAGCCACTTAGAAGTTAGGAAAACATTATATAGATCCTGGTTGAGGATCCTCATCTGATCTCTATGAATATCTGATCATAAATTGTGAACAAATTTAGAAGACCTTCTATGAATTTTATGCTTTTTTTAATTTTCTTTGTGTGTGGTTGATTTTTTTTTGTCAACGGCAGATAATATTGGATCTTAATTAAGTGATACAATAATTAATTTCTTACATAATGTAGACAGGAGACTCGATTTAAGATTGTGCGAATAAGTTGTCTTAAGTAGATTTACCAATTGTCACTAGACTAATAGATTTGCGTGTATGGTAGATTATATTGTGTTTCTATTATTAAAATTTCAGTAACTAATTAATAGTTTTCAATTAGTAAAGTATATCGATTTTCACTAAAAATAAAAAGAATAAGATTATAGTTCGAACATATTAATTTTTCGTCAATGATTGCATATATTTATCAATAACAGCACCAGAAAGTCTAGAAATAATGCATCCGAGTCAGCTCTCTAACCGAGGAATCCACTATCTTTACTAATTTGAGCAGTTTGTGGCAAACTACACTTTTAGAAATGGCAGGTTAATTATGTTCAAAATGTCTATGAGCGGACTTCAAACTTTGAGTAGAAGGAGGAGAAGCTTTGTCTAATATCGTGAACTCACATACAAGAAACTGTCATCAAATCCAGATAACATAACCAGTCAAAATCTAAAAAATATTCAAAAAACTTTTTGGAGTCGTTTATAAAACATCAATAACATGTAAAGGCCATTAGACTCGCCATCGTTCACGCCACAAATTCTATCATACAGAATAACATAACTATCTGGAGTCAAATTCTGGTAGTTGATATAAATATTTCTTCACCTAACAAAAATATTTTTATTAAGAAGTCGGTTAGTGGTTTTGGTAGCATAATTCTTACATTCTTTTAAGAGTAAGAAAAAACAAGTGGTAATAAAAATGTAATGGAGAAAGTGATGATTTATGAGAGAAATACTGAAAGCATTGACTCCATCGCATGATGTGAGATTTGATGTGAATATGGTAACTAATAACACTCAGACTCACTTTTTATGAGAATAATGTATCTTAGAATTTTGGTATTAAAAGACCAAAAAAGAAAACGGATTGGTTATTGATCACAGTTAGATGCGTTATAGACTTATAGGGGAACATAATCATTAACTGTAAATAAACCAATATCAACCTCTTTTTTGGGTATCAAATTCTTTATAAACGTATCGACATCAAAAGTTTGATGCATCAAACGAAAAACCA
>JAKUCM010001149.1:0-13281 GCA_023374145.1 Lepidium sativum | reverse complement strand
CCAACTCTCGTTGATGATTCAAAGAATACCAAGCATTACAAACAATCTCACTAGGACCACTATCAACTTATAACTTCAACTCTCATTGGCTAGGAAATGATAGCTCAGAAAAAAGTCATTCGAGGATTTCGTCGAACACATCTCGGGCTATAAACCTTCCTAGCATCTAGATTCAAGTGCTCAAGTTAAACCTAGCATTAAGAACACTCTTAGTGAATGAATCCATAAATGTATCAACTTAAACACAAAATTCAACCATCAGATCTCATGATCTACCTAACCTTCAGCCTATTACATCATTATTCAAACACAAAAGACATGAAATAAAACAAGAAAATATCCATGAAAATAATGAAAAGAAGATAAGAGAAGAGAACAAGAAAACTTAATAGATGGGAAATGATGATCAAAAGACCATCATCTCCAAAAGGGGTCTCCAACTATTCTCTTTTTCTCTCTCAAGTGGCTGCTTGAAACCTAAAAAAAATTTTGGGTTTTAAAAGGATTTAAACTTTGGGTTTTAATGTGTAAAAATGAAACAGGATCAACCTGTGACAAACCGGGTCGGACAAAATGAAAAAATGGTGTGTTTGAATTCACGATCAAATGTATCGACCTAGGGGTCAAGAATTTGAAGTTGGAATTGTTCTAGTGCATTTTTACGAGCTGTTTTCACGAGCTCTTTCTTGGGAATTTGGAGTTTCTTTGGCATAATGACATATCTTGAGTAAATTCGTCATATCTTCCTAACTGTTTGTCCAAATGCTTTCAAACTACCATCAAATGAAATCTAACTCTTGTGCATATCTCCTGTCCAAATGTCATTCAATTCTGTTCACAAGAAAGTTTTGATCAATCACCAATATCAAGCATGTAGTAGCGGTTCTTCATCAAAGACTTTCTCTCAACCCAAAATTGTCAAGGTTCTGAACAACTACTTTTCTTGTTTTTTTTTGATGCATTCCACTTCATCTTATTGCTTTTATATCCATCCCCAAGTCTCCAATTCTCTATACATAGTTGCAAATCACCTAAAATAACTCAAAAAGTGAAAAATATGCATATGCATGCTCCTAAAACTCTAATGTGTAAAGTAAGCAAACTACAAGCTATAATAAGATGAAATGAGTCATATAGGGTGGATAATGACGCATGACAATGGAAACAAGCCTAATATTCACACATATCAGTGTCTTTAAGATTAGTGGTTCAAAGCTCATTTTCTTTTACCAAAGTTCAAAGCTCATCTCGTGATTTTGCGTAATCACCTAAATCTGATTAAGATATAAACAAGTTTATGCCCAAAAGACGTTTTATATTTTATCTGAATGAACAATCTTATGGCTCAGAAAATTAGGACAACGACAGTTGCAACCTACGCGTGAGGCTAGTAGATTCAATGCTTGTTTATTGCCTTTTCTAGATAGAGTTAGAGATAGTTTAAATGTGATTCTAGTTCTGTAAAGTGTTGGATGCACCATCGATAGTGGCTCTGGCTATATTTATGAAATTCTAGGCTAATAGATCTAATATGATCATGAAAAACAGAAAGGAAGCTAAGGAGAACTTGGAGCTAAGCAATGAAGATCACGAGAAAGTTTTGGAGATTCCAGTCGGTCTAATTACAAGATCACGGGCTAAACAAATCAAGGAGAGTATTTGTGGATTTATTCAAGGCCTTTTTGACAAAGAACAACATAAATCCATTGGACTTTATACTTGCCAAGTCCAAACCACTTTGAGCCTTCTACAAGTCCAAGAGAAGTCCTAAATCAAGTTTTAAAGTTTAGTTCATGAATAGTGACGAATTTGGAAGACTAAAAGATATTTTGGAGGCCAAAAGTTCAAGAGTCCTTCTCATTCAAGTCATAGTAAATTGTGACATCTACTTGTCATTTACTTAGTAGTATTTACTCTTTATATTTAAGACATTCAATAAGTTTTGAGGAATCTAGAGAGTCCTTTCTCTTCTTTATAATCTCATGTAATTCTCATTTGTGAGGATCCAAATTTTTATCAATAAATTTGAGAGTGATTCTCTTTTTGTTCTTTGTGAACTTTTCGATCTTTCTTGGTGTGTCATATCAAAGAGATCAAACTGGTTTATCAAGTGATTTCCATCACACTCGAGTCAATATTGTGTGGCTCCACCACCTTGCTTAATTGAAGGCGAGTTGAAACAACAACAATCTTAGGTTTGATATACCTAAGGTGGGGGTTACTCAAATTCTTTGAAGACCAATGACTATCCTTATAACTTGGAGTGACAATTCCTTCGGGATTCCGCGTCATTTGGTATCAGAGCACACTTCCAAGTTAGCTAATCTTTTCATTTTCTATCTAGTCATCTTCTATCTTTTCAACTTCTACCTTTCCAACTTCTCTATTTTCATCTTCTATTTTTTCATCTTCTATTTTTTCATCTTTTATCTTTTCATTTTCTATCTTTCCAATTTTTATCTTTTCATATTTACTTCTTAATTAACTAAAGAAAAAGAAACAATAAAAGAAAGAAAAAAAGAAAAAAAAAAGAGAAAAAAAAAAAAAAAAAAAGAAAAAAAAAACTCTTCATGTTCTATTATTTATATAAAAAAATTATTGTTCATTGTTTGTTTGTGTACCAAGATCTATCTAATACTTTGAGTTGTGTGATACTTGTTAGGTCATTGACCCTTGGGGAAAACAAATCAAAGAGTGTTTGATTAGTTTTATAAGAACATTTTGAGATTCAAAAAGAGAGGAAAAAGGCGTAAGGTTGTGAGAACATTTGACAGAACATCCAATAATTTGAGGGAAACACTTGTTTGTCAAACACTTGAGAGATTGTGAGGCATTTTTCTATTAACAAATCTTTTTTACAGGTTCTAAGTATGTCAAACGACAATAACGATAATTCGGAGGGTGAGCAAATACAAGGAATTTCAAATCTCCGAATTCAAGCTTTGATGAGAGAGATGACCCGTTTGTTGAGAGTTGAGATGGAAGCCGTCAATGAACGTTTGGATCAAGTTCAAAATGAGATAGCACTTAGGCAACAACCTCGGCTGCCTAACGTACAAGGAGATCCACCACCGGCAGAAGTACAAACAGGCGGTGTTGACTACTATTGATGAGGCCATCAACCATAGCCTTCTGATCATCGCGGCCATCCAGCGCATTCCAACCATCCGCCACGGACCAGACACCCGAAGCAAGATCAAGGCCATCCGAGACAAGTTCATCGACTCTATCGGCACGCTACTCAACCTGATCGAGCCCATAACCGAGACGGACTTAACCCAGCTTAAGCTGCCCCAAGAAGACGAGGTTCTTACAGCCCCGATCACGGGAAGCTCTACTCCGACAAGAGACGTAACTCCATCCGCGACCTACACCGAAGACCGCACGCATGTGACCCGCGGATTGGCCCAGGTACGAATGTGTTTTACCGTTTCTATAACTGCAGGTACGATCACGGCCCCACCTCTTTAAGCCCGTGATAGTGTCTTGGTTCGTTCGGTCCAAGAAGCTTATATAGTTGTCCACATTGTGTCAACATACTTGCCATCTTTGGACCATATTTATTGTTTGATTTTGTTTCCCTTTCTTTTGATCTCGTCTTTATGTTGCGGGATTCTTGTTTCCTTTTTTGTTTGATTTTGTCTTTATGTTGCGGATTTTGTTACCGTTGTCCATTGAAGGCCCCCAGCCATCGAACCACTATATAAGATTCTTTTGTGGCATTTGTTCATTTCACCTTTGAATTAATAAAGATAAACGTTTTCTTATTAGCACACCCGCCACTCTTCTCTGAGGATTCGAGACGAGAGACGAGTTCATCCTTGTGAGGATTTCAAGGCTTGAACGGATTCGAGTTCATCCTTTGTGGTTCTCACTTCACTTCCCCCCAAATCCATATTTTCGAAAGTTTGGATTCACCAAGATCGGACGGGAGAAAAGCACCTTGGATCAGAACCGAAAGGTTCCACGGTAACACTCTGTATCGTTCACCTTTCATCTCTTATCTTTGCTTCATTTCATATTTTTTTCCGATTAGATTTTTAGAAGTCCTAGGAGTGATCAAGCTCTAGTACTGATAAAATCCGGTCATTTGGTTATTTGCTTTCATCTATAAAAAAAAAAAAACCCATAAAAATCGTTTTCACATTCTATTGGTCTTCGTGTTCATCTTATTCTTCGTGTTCTTGAAATAAATATAAAAATAAAATATAAAAGCGTTGTTTTGATTCTCGCTTTGAAGTTATTTTCACATTCTTATTGTTTGCTTTTAATTGGGAGATTTTCAATTTGAATTGTTTCCTTATTTAAAACTAGCCGTTTGAATTTAAGTTTTAATTCATTTTATTTTGTTCTTCTTTACCTCTCCACCTCTTTTGAATTTATTTATCCAACACTTAGTGACTTTTCTTTTTTGATTTTGAGTTCACAGGTTTATACAATGTCGGGAAATATTAGTGGGAACCCGGCCGAGGAGATTCCATCCAGCCAACTTACCGGACTCACGGATGCTTTAATCAACATCCACCACCACTACCACCTAGAGTACCACCAGACCAATTCCACGCGAACCAAACAATTGAGCAACCGTTGAGACGAACAATGAACCAACGGAACAACTACACGGAAGAGGATGGAAGCGAGCAGACTGAATATGACTCGGATGAACAACCCTTACCACGTACAACCGCCAACAAACCGAACCGTATGCAGGAGGTATACCGCGGCAGACTGAACGCAATCGAGGCATTCCATATGACCGAGACTCGTATGACCGAGACTATGGCGACACACATAGACGTGATAACGAAGGGCCGGCTCAGCATGCTGATCCCAAGATCACCGCCCCGACCTTTGTCGGACGCGTCAATCCAGAAGCATACGTGGACTGGGAGAGACGGTTAGATAATATCTTCAATTGTTACGAATATCCTAACCGCAAGAAAATTTCTTTTGCAACGGCACAGCTAACCGAAGGAGCTCTTACATGGTGGGATCGAGAGGTAGCAGACCGTAAACGCTACCAGACCGGACCGATCGATAGTTAGGACAAGATGAAACATCTCATGAGGCGACAGTGCGTTCCATCCTACTATCACCGGGAACTGCAGAAGCAATTCTGGAAGCTAAACCAAGGAACCAAGAGCGTAGAAGATTACTTTGACGAGTTCGAGCTCCTGAAGAACCGGCTTGAAGTAGAAGACTCGGAAGAAGCCTTAATGGTTCAATTCATCGATGGACTCCATGAGCGGATTGCCGCCAAGGTGGAAATGCACCCGTACCACGACTTGCATGAAGTATTGCATCTCGCCATCCAAGCCGAGCAGCACATCAAACGGAAGACATCCGTTCGAACTAAGCCCACTTAGACTGCACCAAAGGCCGCAGTACCCGCACCCGAGAAAATCGAGATTGAATCCCGATTCAAGAAATCGACAATCGAACCAACCAATCCAAAGGAGTTTCCAACCACTTCTAACTCATCACGAACACGTGACATTACTTGTTTCAGGTGCCAAGGCCGCAGGCATATGGCTAGAGATTGTCCCAACAAACGTGTCATGATTATCACAACCGAAGGTGGTTATGAGTCGCAAGATGAGCATGAGGAGGAAGCGGCTGACCCAACTCCTGAAATTGAATATCCTGACATGGGAGAGTCCCTCATGATACGCCGAGTCCTTAGCACGAATGTGGACAACGAGGAGGTGATGCAACGGGAAAACATCTTCCACACCGTTGTACTATCAACACCAAGGTATGTAACTTGATCATTGATGGTGGTTCTTGTACTAACGTGGCAAGTAGGTACATGGTCGACAAGCTGAAACTTCCACGCATCAAGCACCCACAACCGTACAAGCTGCGATGGTTGAATGATAAGTCAGAAGTAAGTGTGGACGAGCAAGTCACCATCCCATTCAGTGTTGGCCGATACCACGATCAGGTGGTCTGCGACGTGGTCCCGATGCAAGCAAGCCACCTCTTTTTGGGACGTCTATGGCAATTCGACCGTGAAGTGCAACACGACGGACGGACCAACTTATACACTCTCGTGCACGAGAAGAAAAAGTATACGCTGGCCCCGCTCACACCAACCCAAGTTCGTGAAATTCAAGCGAAACAATCCAAGGAAACCACGGTAAAATGTTCCAATTTCTAAGTTTCATCCCGCACGGTCTCTAAGACCATTAATGACCTTGGACAAGTGCTGCTCATAGTCTTTAAGGATTGGTTAGTTGCAGGAACAAACGAGGTAGAGTTACCGGTCGAAGTCTCTCAGCTTTTGAGCCAGTTTGAAGATGTTTTCCCAAAGGACATCCCACCCGGACTACCACCCATCCGAGGGATAGAGCATCAAATCGATTTAGTCCCTGGAGCACCCTTACCCAACCGTCCTGCTTACCGTATGAACCCGGAAGAGTCCCGAGAGCTAGAGAAACAAATCCGAGACTTGATGGACAAGGGTTACATCCGAGAATCCCTAAGTCTTTGCGCTGTACCGGTACTATTGGTGCCCAAGAAGGACGGATCATGGAGAATGTGTGTGGACTGCCGATCTATCAACAACATCACTGTTAAGTACCGACATCTGATTCCACGTTTGGATGATATGCTAGATGAGCTTAGTGGCGCATCCATCTTTTCCAAGATAGATCATAAAGGAGGATATCATCAAGTGAGGTTGAAAGAAGGCGATGCATGGAAAACCGCCTTCAAGACCAAGCAAGGCCTTTACGAATGGCTTGTCATGCCATTTGGTCTTTCCAACGCGCCTAGTACCTTCACGCAGCTCATGAACCAGGTTTTGCGTTCCTTTATCTCTAAGTTTGTTGTTGTATACTTCGATGACATTCTTATTTATAGCAAAACCCTATCCGATCATGTGTTGCATCTTGAGATGGTATTGGACACTCTCCGCAAGGAAGGCTTGTTTGCCAATCTCAAGAAGTGTACATTTTGCACTAATGAGGTAGTGTTTTTAGGCTTTGTTGTGAGCTCTACAGGTTTACGAGTTGATCAAGACAAGATCAAGGCCATTCAAGAGTGGCCAACGCCTAGTACTATCGGATACGTCCGTAGCTTTCACGGATTGGCAAGTTTTTATAGGATATTTGTCCGCGACTTTAGCACCGTGGCTGCACCCCTCATAGCAGTCATCAAGAAGGATGTAGCCTTCTATTGGGGATCTACACAGGAAATTACCTTTCAGGAGCTCAAGAATTGCTTAACACAAGCTCTGGTATTGACTTTACCCAACTTTAATCTAACTTTTGAAGTTGAGTGTGATGCATCAGGAGTAGGTATTGGCGCTGTGCTAACCCAAGGGAAGAGGTCTGTGGCATTCTTTAGCGAGAAACTGAATGGAGCCACACTAAATTACCCAACTTACGACAAGGAGCTTTACGCGCTGGTTCGCTCCTTGGAGACTTGGCAGCACTACCTTTTGGCCAAGGAATTTGTGATCCACACGGATCATGAGACACTGAAACATCTAAAGGGCCAAACCAATCTCAAGAAGAGACATGCTCGCTGGCTCGAGTTTATAGAGACCTTCCCATACATCATCAAGTACAAGAAGGGCAAGGAGAACATAGTAGTGGATGCACTCTCACGGAGACACGCCCTCATCTCGAAAATGGAAGCTAAGGTATTAGGATTTGAGTCAATTAAGTCTTAATATGCTGAAGATGCAGATTTCAAGGATATCCACGAAGCTTGCGGCCAAGGAGTCTATGGAGACTTCTATATTCACGACGAGTTCATCTTCAAGAAGCGTTGGTTGTGCATACCGCGAGGATCACTACGAGAAATGCTAGTCACGGAAGCTCATGGAGGAGGACTTATGGGGCACTTTGCCGTGAAGAAGACCTTAAGCATGCTCAAGGAACACTTCTTCTGGCCGCACATGAAACGCGATGTCATCAAACATTGCAAGCGTTGCATAGCATGTCTCTCGACTAAATCCAGGTCACATCCACATGGATTATACATGCCAGTACCTATCTCTAACGCCCCTTAGGTAGATTTGTCTATGGATTTTATTGTATGCTTACCCAAGTATCAAAAGAAGGATACAATCTTGGTTATGGTGGATAGATTTTCCAAGATGGCACATTTCACGCCATGTGAAAAGGGCCATGACGCGACTCAAATCGCGACCCTCTTCATGCGAGACATTGTGCGTCTACATGGCCTGCCCCGTACCATTGTATCCAACCGTGACCCAAAGTTCCTCAGCCATTTTTGGCGCAGATTGTGGAGAAAACTTGGAACCAACTTGCTATACTCCACATCATGCCATCCCCAGACGGTCGGACAAACCGAAGTTGTCAACCAGACCGTATCAGCCCTGATTAGAGCAGCTGTTGGCACCAACATGAGGAGCTGGCCCGAAGCATTGCCATATATAGAATTTGCCTATAACCGTGCTGTTCATTCCACAACTAACCGTTCACCTTTTGAAGTTGTGTATGGTTTTCAGCCTTTGTCTCCTTTAGATCTCAAGCCGCTGGCCCCACCGGATCTCACAATGCATACTGCCTTGACCTACCTGACAATATTAAGGTACATCATGTGTTCAATGTTTCAGACTTACACTTTATGATGCAGGAGAAACCGATCCGATACCGGATCGTTCTCAAGGGGGAGGGAATGATGAGGCCATCGACCATAGCCTCCTGATCATCGCGGTCATCCAGCGCATTCCAACCATCCGACACGGACCAGACACCCGAAGCAAGATCAAGGACATCCGAGACAAGTTCATCGACTCTATCGGCACGCTACTCAACCTGATCGAGCCCATAGCCGAGACGGACTTAACCCAGCTTAAGCCGCCCCAGGAAGACGACGTTCTTACAGCCCCGATCACGGGAAGCTCTACTCCGACAAGAGACGTAACTCCATCCGCTACCTACACGAAAGACCGCACGCTTGTGACCCGCGGATTGGCTCAAGTACGCATGTGTTTTACCGTTTCTATAACTGCAGGTACAATCACGGCCCCACCTCCTTAAGCCCGTGATAGTGTCTAGGTTCGTTCGGTTCAAGAAGCTTGTATAGTTGTCGACATTTTGTCAACATACTTGCCATCTTTGGACCATATTTATTGTTTGATTTTGTTTCCCTTTCTTTTGATCCCGTCTTTATGTTGCGGGATTCTTGTTTACTTTTTTGTTTGATTTTGTCTTTATGTTGCGGATTTTGTTACCATTGCCCATTGAAGGCCCCCAACCATTGAACCACTATATAAGGTTCCTTTGTGGCATTTGTTCATTTCACCTTTGAATTAATAAAGATAAACGTTTTCTTTTTAGCATAGCCGCCACTCTTCTCTGAGGATTTGAGACTAGAGACGAGTTCATCCTTGTGAGGATTCCAAGGCTTGAACGGATTCGAAATTATCAAGGAATTCACCACCATCCTATGTGGTTCTCACTTCACTTCCCCAATTCTATATTTTTGAAAGTTCGGATTCACCAAGATCGGACCGGAGAAAAGCCCTCCCTACCGAGGCTCTTATCAACTATGGTCAAGATGGACACTCATCTACCTCGAGTAGAAGGAGACCTAGACAAGCTAGGGAAGAAAGAGGTTGGGCTGAAGATAATTTAGGGGGACTTAAGCTGAAAATTCCATCATTTCAAGGAAAGAACGATCCAGATGCCTATCTCGAATGGAAGAAAAAGATTGAACTCGTTTTTGATTATCAAAACTATTCTGAGCTCAATAAGGTACGAGTTGCAGCCACTAAATTTTATGATTATGCTATTAATTGGTGGGATGAAGTGGTGACAAGCAGGAGAAGAAATAGAGAAAGACCCATTGAGACTTGGGAAGACATGAAAACCTTGATGAGACTGATAAACAGAGTTTTACGGTGTTTTCTCAAATACCAAACTGTTTATTTAATCAATTGTAGTACATTATGGTGTCAATCCAATGGGAGAGTAACTAGCAATCAAGATATAATCTACTTATTCTAATCTAAGCCAAATTCGGTTTAAGCGAGTGGGTTATCTATCCTAGGTGTCGACGAAATCTTAAAACAAAATGCTAAAAATGAAACAAAGTATTAGAATGTAAAAACAGAGCATTAAAAGTAAAGCAATAGTGAAACTAATGATAAAGTGCAACACGAAATCTCAACCTAAAGCAGAGTATTAAAATCACGAAAATTCAATAAAGGAAAAACGGGTTCTCGAGGATTAGGATCAATGATTAGGGTATTCCTAGGGGTTCTAGACTTATTTATCAACCTATTTAGATGACCTCTAAGCAAGGAATCACAAAGTAATCACATTCGCTCTCGCGCAATGGGACCTCTCCTAAAAGACAACCTGACTTGACTCTCGCCCAACGATTGGAAATTCAAGAGGCCTTAAGTATGGACCTTACAAAGCCTAATAACACCCTAGACAATCAATCTATTGAGCTAGGAAGATGCTATCTTAATTTAAGCATGTTCAAGTGATCCCCAAACGCCTCTCGGGGGGGGGGGGGGGGGGGGGGGGATTCACCAAGAGATCGAATTTCAATTGATCAGAAAGAAACAAGCATTAAGAACACTTAAACTAAAGAGATCTAAGACCTTAATTAAACATAAACAAATCTAGAAATCCCTAAGTTTTCCCCTAATCTCACCCTTTCCTCAAGAACCCTAGACTAACTTACTCAGAATTCATGAAATAAAACATAGACTTAAAATCGAAATCATCTAATTGCATAAAACTTAAGACTAGAAAAATCGTAAATGCCTTTGTAAAATAAGAGACTCGAAAATTGCTAGAAAAGATTGTATATTGAAAGTAGAAATTCTAGTACAATTTATAGATCAAAAGATCTTAAAGAAAAGGGAAAAATACTTAAAGAGAAAAAGGGAAAAATTCCCTTGAAAGAAAAATGGGAATTTCCTTTAAAACCTAAACGAAAATTTCCTTAAGAAAGAAAATAGAAAAAGCCTAAAAGATAATTGGGCTTGCACAAAGGGGCTTTTGATGGGCCTTTTCGCAGAGAAGCCCAAAGATTCAATCTTCGTCCAAAGTCTTAGTTCTGGCCCGTAAAGTCACTCGACCAAGTGATGGTCGAGTGTCATGCTCGAGTGTCGGAGACTCGAGTGACAAATCTTCTAGTTTGCATCTTGAACTTCAACCTTAGGCCAGTCGATTCCTCATTGGTCTTCTTGTAATCCGAAATACTCCGTGATAAGCTCCAAAAAGTACCTAAAAATCCCTTTTATGCAATGTATGCAATGCCCGACACTAATAATGCGATTTATGCTAAAAAGAACCTAAAACAATGATAACAATGCAAGTATGAATGCAAAAACATGCTAAATAATGGTCCTAAAATGCAGACACATCAGAGACGACGGTTCGTTCCTAGTCACTATCACCGAGAGTTACATCAAAAACTTAGGAGATTGGTGCAAGGCAACCGAAGTGTGGAGGAATATTTTCAAGAGATGGAAATACTTATGATGAGAGCCGATATAGACGAAGATCGTGAATCTACCATGGCCAGATTTCTTAGTGGTTTAAATCGTGAGATCGAAGACCGAGTAGAAATGCAACACTATGTGGAATTAGAAGATATGTTGCATAAGGCTATCTTGGTGGAGCAGCAACTCAAGAGGAAGGGTAGCACACGTCAAACTTATGGCATGATTTATAGTACTCAGTGTCCTAGCTACTCACGCGAAGACAAAAGTGTTCCAAAGCCAAAGTTTGAATCCAAGCCGAATACTAGCCGACAAGAGGTCAAAGGTAAAGCCGAACCCTCTTCTACACGAAATCGTGATGTGCAATGTTTTAAGTGTCATGGCAGGGGACATTATGCAAATGAATGCTCAAACAAGAGGGTCATAATACTTAGAATCAATGGAGAGTACGAAACCGAGGAAGAAGTGGTTTCAGATTCTATGTCATCTCAAGATGAGCTGGAGTTACCTGCAACCAAAGGTGATCTTTTGGTAGCTAGAAGGTCTTTGAATGTGCAAGGTAAACTAGAGGAGAACGTGCAGCGTGAGAATCTATTCCACACGCGATGTCTTGTTCTTGATAAGGTGTGTAGTCTTATAATTGATGGAGGGAGCTGTACGAATATGGCGAGTACTACACTTGTGGAGAAACTGGGATTGACTACTCGAAAACATCCCAAGCCGTATAAGATTCAATGGTTAAGTGAGGTTGGAGAACTTAAAGTGTCAGAGCAAGTTGTGGTTCCATTTAGCATTGGGAAGTATAAGGATGAAGTGATTTGTGATATTGTGCCAATGGAGGCTGGGCATATTCTTCTTGGGAGACCGTGGCAGTTTGATCGGAAAGTTGTTCATGATGGTTTCACCAACAAGCATTCATTCGATTATAAGGGTTACGCTTGTTCCTATGACTCCTAATGAGATCTACCAAGATTATTTGATTCTAAAGCAACGTGAGGAGAGAACTATGAGTGACTCCAAATATAAAACACCAAAAAGAGAGTGAGATTGAGAGAGAAACACAAAAAAATAGTGAGCTTAAGAGTGAAACACACAAAGAGAGAAAAGAGAGAAAACACCAAAATTTCTTTGTGAGGTCAAGTGAGATAAAGAGAGCTTTGGTTTCACATCAGCCTATATTTGTACTTATGTAGAAAAGAGTTCTTTATGAGTTCTACTAACCTTGACCCCGGTTTGCCTAGTGGTGTTTCTTCTTTGTTGCAGGATTTTGGAGATGTATTTCCGGATGAGAACCCTAGTGGTTTACCTCCAATCCGAGGGATTGAGCATCAAATAGACTTTGTACCCAGAGCATCCATTCAAAACCGTCAAGCCTATACAACCAATCCGGAAGAGACAAAGGAGTTGCAAAGGCAAGTGAGTGAGCTCATGGAGAAAGGATATATACGTGAGAGCATGAGTCCATGTGTCGTGCCCGTTTTACTAGTTCCTAAGAAGGATGGAACTTGGCGCACGTGTGTTGATTGTAGATCCATCAATAATATCACGGTAAAGTATAGACACCCAATTCCCCACTTAGATGATATATTAGATCAGCTGCATGGTTCTTGTGTCTTTTCTAAAAATGATCTTAAAAGTGGATATCACCAAATTCGAATGAAAGAGGATGATGAATGGAAAACAGCTTTTAAAACAAAACATGGTCTTTATGAGTGGTTAGTCATGCGTTTTGGATTAACTAATGCACCCAGCACGTTCATGAGGTTAATGAACCATGTTTTGAGACATTTTATTGGTTTGTTTGTAGTTGTCTACTTTATGATATTCTGGTTTTTAGCAAA
>JAKUCM010001148.1:0-32146 GCA_023374145.1 Lepidium sativum | reverse complement strand
TAAAATTTTATATGTTAAGTAATATATGTTTGTTCTCCAAAAGTATTAATTTTTATAATATACTAGATACTGGTCTATGTTATACATAAGATATGTTTTTATGAAAAGCTAATATACTCATTTTTATTTTTATTATAATCTTTATATATGATAATTTTTTTTGTTTATTTTACGGTTTAATTTGTATATATAAATTTATTAATTTTATATATATTTGGATATACTAAAAATAATTTTATGATGATTATCAATGTTGTATGTGAAATATATTTTTTTATATCTGTTGACTTAAGTTTTGATGCATTGTAATTTTTGTATATAAACATTTTGACTCATGTCAATAAAGTTTTTATACCCATATTTATTTAAGATTTTAGAATCTTGTTCATTTAAGATTTTAAATCCGTCATAGATTTTTAGGTTCATGTTAATTTATATTTATAGAAATATGTTCATTTAAGAAAACATGAATCATATGTTCATTTTAGCATTTAAACTTCTATTTAAAAGTAATAGGTAATTTATTAATGAAAAATTTTGAGTACTACTTTTTTTGTTGTACATTTTCACAAAATCAATAAATTTTTTGTAATTCTACTGATTTCATTCGGAATAGATTTTTTTCCATATGTTTACCTTTTTTATATTTGAAATGTAATGATTTCATTAGTTATTTTGTTAAAGAAATTAAAAAATTTGGTAACTAATTCTTTATCTATGCTAGAGTGAATTTTATAGATAATTTAAACTTTTTTTTGTTCTATTTAAAGTTTTTTAAAGCTAATTATATTATCTAAATAATAATAATGAGTTGTACAATCTATAATTATTTATTATTATTAATAATATAAAATAATAATATATACAAATTATTATGTAACTATTATTTTTTGAGTACTCTAAGACAAGAAAGTAGCTAGCCGGGAACCTAATTAAAAACGAACCAACAAAACATGGTATTTAAGTTAATGTTACATTTTTATTATATGTAGAGATTTTATTTACACTTTAATATATTACATTGTTATATTTTTAAAGAAAAATCTTATACTTTTTAACCCCGTGAACTCAATATGAAACGTGACAAAATCATATGTTTTTGACTAACGATCTTATATTAACATTCTCCTTCCATTTTTATTATATTTAAAACTGAAAAAGTTAATAATATTTTGTAGATAATTACAATCAATTATAAAATCTCAAGAAAATAACTATTTTTTAGAATTATAATAGAAAATAATATCGTCGATCTAATGATTATAACATTGTCAAAAAAATTATGTGATTATTATTTTATAATAATACTTTTGTCACAATATTTCCTCTGTCAAAACAAACAAGTCCCCATACCTATATTATGTAGGAATTTGGCTATTGGGCCCGGCCAGTTGTGCCCCAATATAATTTGCGTTGACAAAAAAAAAAAAACAAACGAATACAACACGATGTTTAAGTTAACGCTACAACTTTTATTATATAAGATTCTTATTTAAAAAGCATCCACAATTTATATCATAAATAATATAGTTATTGTTAAAATATAGTGTCCACTTTTATTATATTTAGTTATTATATCTTTATATATTTATGTTAATAATTATTTTTATATCAAATTAAAACAAACTAATAATAATAATAGTGTGTAGATAAAAATAATAATAATAACTAATTAAAGAATATGATCAAAAAATAAAAATTTGTTTAAAAATTATTATAAAAGATACAAATCTGTTAATACTAAAATTTTATTATGTATAAAGGTTATAAAAATATCAAAATATTTATTTTATATTTGTGTGATATAATTATTTATTTGTTCTGTTAAGTCTCATAAAAACAGTATACGATTTTAGTTATTAAAAATTTATAAAGCTGGTTATCATAAAAATAAGCTTTGACCCATTTAAATATAAATCTAATTATCATCAAAAATGTTTTTATTGAATCTAAATTTGTGTTATTTTTAATTTTTTATTATTAATCTAAATTTTTAAAATTTGAAATAAGTTTTGACCTATCATTTTATTAGATAATCCATTTGGGATAACTTTATTCTAAATGTATAAATACCATTAATGAAAAGGGTTTATTTGTTATATTTTTAATAGATTACTAGTGGCATATGATGGAAATTTTACAAACTTTAAGTTAATATTTTAAAATGCATCTCTCTTTGATTGTATAAATTTTCTCCTAAATATATTCTAACAAACTATTTTTGTGATCCAAATTTTGAACTATAATTAATATATTGTTGTTTTTAAAATATTTATTTTGATTTATGCTATAGATATCCTTATAATTGAAATTAAATGGCGAAATTCAAACCGTAATCCAAACTCAAAATTGTTATCCAAAATTCAAAATTTAGATATATGATTAATATAACAAAAATATATGCTAAATAATTTAGAAATAAGCCCCTTTATGCAAACATTTTCTATATTATATATATAAGAAATATGTCTCAAAAGCTTATATTATAAATATATGTTCACTTATTATATCAACCTTATATATATAATAAATATTAAAAGCATATGCTATAAAAATTAAAAATGAGTCTTTACTATAAAAGTTTTAGGCTTTGTATATAAAATATGTTCAATTAATTATACACCTTTGATTATATGATAAATATATTAAAATATATGCTAAATATATTTGGTATAGTCCTCACATAAAAATATGTAAAAATATATGTATTAATTATATAACTATAGATATATGATACATATAAAATATATACTAAATGTATTAGAAACGAGTCATCACTATACATGTTATTTATGTATACATATATAGAGATAAATACGTTTTTTAGTTATAGATAAGTCTATTAAAATTTTCTTATATATAATAAATAATCTGTATTATATTATTATGGGTTACTAAAAATTAATTAATTGAAAGACCCAAAAATTTTATTTTGAAAATGATTGGTGGTCAATTAATGAATTTAGTAATAATATATATTAGAATTTGTAATACTATTTGTTATAATTTCTTACAAAATTCAGATTTTTTTTAATATATATTTTTTGTGTTTGTAGATTGTATAGAATTATGCCACTACCGAAATTGAACTTTATAAAAAGTCTAAGGATACTTGACCAAATATTGTTTCTTCATACCATACAATTTATTATGATAACAAATTATTATATTAATAATTTTTGTAATCGATGATCCTCAATCAATATATTTGAGATCGACAAAACACAAAGAAACTTGAATAATAAGAAGACCTTCTCTTATTAATCTCAACAAAAGGGAAATAACTCAAACTCTTACAATCCCACAAAATCTCTCAACTGACTAAATCTCATGTAATATTCTCATATATATACATACTCGACCTAAATCAAAACCAATAAGGAAAAGTAAAGGACATTAAACCAAAACCGAAAATATAACCTAAACCAAACAAACTTGGTTCTCAAGCTATCTTAAGCTTATTCAACATTCTCCCCCTTAAGCTTGAGATTACTAATATCCACAACTCCAATAAGATCTCTTATCTCTTTGAAACGAAGTCTTCAAAGTGCTTTAGTCAAAATATCGGCTCTTTGCTCACCATCCCGGTACATGTTCTATCTCCACTTGTTCATTCTCAGCACATTCTCTTATAAAATGATATCTCGTATGTATGTGTTTGCTACATCCATGGAATACCGGATTCTTGTAAGAGCTATGGCTGATTTGTTGTCCACTCTTAGTATGGTTTTATCGTGATCCTCTCCAATAGCTTCTCCAAGCAATTCTTGTAACCAAATAGCTTGTTTCGCGGCTTCTGTTGCTCGCCATAAACTCCGCCTCACACGATGATAGTGTAACGGTTTCTTGTTTTTGTGAACACCAAGTTATAGGACAATTGTTTAGGTAGAACACATGACCCGTGGTGCTCTTTCCGTCATCCATATCCACATTGTGAGAACTATCACTATACCCAATCAGTTTTCACTCTTTCTTCTTGTCGAAACACCAAACCAAGCTTAGTTGTACCACGAAAATATCTCAAAATCTGCTTCAAGGCCGCTCCATGAGATTCTTTAGGATCATGCATATATCTACTTAGTACTCCCAATGCTATATGACAAGTCTGGTCGCGTATGCAATAGATACCTAAGACAACCAATACATCTTCTATTCTCTGTCGCGTCAATACTCCTTTCTTTGTCCGCTTTACTCAGCCTCAAATTCATCTCCATTGGAACATGACATGCATTACAATAATCCATGTGAGTCTCGGCCAGAATTTTTCGGGCATACCTCTCTTGGCTTAGCATAATGCCTCCTACAACTTGATGCACCTCAATGCCAAGGTAAAAATTTAGCTTACCAAGATCACTCATTTCAAAAACCCTTGCCATCTCCTTCTTGAACTCTAGTACTAACTTCAAAACCGAACCCGTAACTAAGAGAACATCAATATAAACAGCAATCATGATTAGATGTCCATCTTCTTTCTTCCTATAAAGCGACGGCTCCTTTGAACACCTATGAAATTTTAACTCACGAAGGACTTTATTTAGTTTGTCATTCCATGCTCTTGGAGCTTGCTTCAGCCCATAGAGTGCCTTTCTCAACTTGTAGACCTTTCCCTCACTCCCTACGACTTTAAAACCCTCCAGTTGCACTACATAGACTTCTTCCTTCAAGTCTCCATGTAGAAAGGCTGTTTTCACGTCAAGATGATGAATTTCCCAGCCTTTTGAAGCAGCTAATGCGATGACAAGACGTATTGTTTCAATACGTGCTACGGGTGCAAAGACTTCATCATAATCAATACCTTGTTTTTGAACGTATCCCTTTGCCACCAGCCTTGCTTTATACTTATTAATGCTCCCATCGGAATTTCTCTTGATTTTGAACACCCACTTCAAACCAATTGGTTTACCACCAATAGGAAGATCAACTAAATCCCAAGTTCGATTCTTCTCGATGGAAAGAATCTCATCTTCACATGCATCTATCCAAACCTTTAATTGTTTAGCCTCACTAAAACACCAAGGTTCATCATTCATTGAGAGTAAAAGTCGTTCTCCTTCTAGTTCCGCCAAATAAAGTTCAAAGTCACCTAAGTGTCAGGGCGTTACCTTGGGTCAGGAAGATCTTCTTGGATGCGGCTTGCTATCCTCCTCGTCTTTGGTGGTTCTCGATCGTTCGCTTCGGCCTCGGTATCACCCGTGGGTTCTCGGGAGTCTGAGGTGGAAGCTGGAATAGGTACCCGCTCCTCGTCCGTGGTTCATCGGATGTTCGAGGTAGGATCGCGCCCCTCGGCTTTTCTCAGCAGCTCCTCTCCTTCCCATTGCGTCTCGATCTCAAACGTACCGCACCCGTCATTCATTCTCGAGTCGTTTTCGTCCCAAGTCCACAGACGTTCTTCATTAAACACAACGTCTCGATTTACTACAATCTTCTTCATAGTAGGATTAAGCATCCTATACGCCTTAGAGCCTGGTTTGACACTTAAATGTACTAAAGCTTGTGATCTATCATCATGCTTTCTTCGGCCTGCTTCTTCAGTTCTTGCGTAAGAGACACAACCGAACACCCTTAGATGTCCGAGATTAGGCTTCCTTCCCTTGAACACTTCATAAGGTGTTTTATCAACTAACGACCTTGTAGCTATTCTATTCATGAGATAGGTAGCATGTCGAACTGCTTCCCCCCATAACTCATGTGGCATGTTCATGTGTTTCAACATGCTCTGTGTTATCTCCAACAACGTTCTATTACGCCTCTCGACTACCCCGTTTTGTTGAGGTGAATATGGAGCGGTTAAATGCCTTTGAATTCCGTGGTTCTTGCAGAATCTTTGAAACTCGAGAGACATGAACTCTCCTCCCCTATCCGTCCTAAATGTCTTGATCAACTCTCTTGATTCTTGTTCGGCCAAACTCTTAAAACTTTGAAACTTCTCGAAAGCTTCACTTTTCTCCCTAAGCAAAATCGTCAACATATAGCGTGAGTAATCATCAATGAGAACAAACACATACCTCTTGTGTGCTGGAGTTTTAGGTTAATGGGTCCACAAAAATCTCCATGTATTAATTCAAGAGGTCTTGTGGCTTGGAAACTGGTTGCTTTTGGAAACGATTTCCTTGCTTGTTTCCCACGGAAACACGAGACACACATCTCTTTCTCGACATTAATTTTTGGTAGACCATCTACCAACTCCTTGTTGATCATGTACTTCATTGTTTCTGGATTTACATGTTCCAACCGAGTATGTCATCTCACAGATTCTTTTGAACACACCAAGTGTAGTCGCTCCACAACTCTAGCTTCTAGAACGACTTTGTAAAGTCGATTCCTTGAACGAGTTGAATTTACCAGCACTTGGCCTAGGCGGTCATACACAATCAACATATCTTTCTTCATTTGAACTTCACAGCCCGATTCCGTTGCTTGGCCAAGGCTAATGATGTTACTTTTCAACTTAGGAATGTAGTAAACATGGTGAAGAAACTTCGTTTCTTTGGTCTTAAGTATAAAACAAATAGATCCACGTCCTTCAATGTCAATTCTTGAGTCATCTCCGAACTTAACCTTTCCGGTTATACTCTTATCAATAGAAACAAATAACTCACGGTTTCCACACATGTGATTACTAGCCCCGTTATCAAGATACCAAACCCCTTTCGAATCCTGATTTTCTTCGAACTTGCTCAGATTTACTTTATTCTCATTCAAGAATACCACTTCATGCATCATTAATACATCTGCCTTTTGTGTGTCATCATCGCTCACCTCCTTGGTTTCTTGTAATTTTAACATTCGATCCGGAAAATTTACAGCATAATGTCCTTTCTTGTCACACTTGAAACAAGTTATGCTCGATTCAAGTTTGAGCAAACGGCCGGGACAGTTTGAGGCATAGTGTCCTTGCTTCTCACATCTAAAACATGTAACTCTATTTTCTCGTTCTTTATCATTCCATTGACGACCTTGATCCGTACCGGATCGTCCCTGACGTCTTCCTCTTCCACCAAAACTTCCGCCCCTTCCTCTTCCACGACTACCACTATTACCTTCTTCATAGTGAGTATGCATTAGCTTGTCTTGCTCTTCTTGTTCCTCGTCCTCAAATCCAATCCTTTCTTCATAGACTTTCAATCTCCCAACAATATCCTTAAACCTTGTTGTTTTTAGATCAAGAACTTGTTCTAAAGAGGCAACAATGTGTATGTATCTTGTCCATGGTAAGCTCTTCAAAAACTTCTTTACAAGTTTTGCTTCTTCAATTGTTTCCCCAAATGAAGATGTTTTAGATGCAATTTCTGAAAGTTTTCCCACGAACGAATCAATTGTATCCGAATCTTTCATTCTAAGCCGATCAAATTCTGCCATTAGAGTTTGAAGTCTAGCTTCTTTGACACATTCGAGTCCAACATATCTTGTTTTAATTGCTTCCCACACAGATTTTGCTTGATCAAGCTCTCCAACTTGCAAAATCAAAGACTCGGGTATTGATTGAAATAACAAGGCGATAGCCATATTATTTTTTTCCCTTAGTCCTCACCCAACTTGATTGCCTCCCATACCTCGTTTACCTTGAGAGCAATCTTCATTCGTATAGCACACACCGTGTAATTATCTTTTGTAAGCATAGGACACTTGATTTGTGAAGAACTTCCTCTAACCTTCATCGTGAATGATCCTTCACCACTTGAATTCTCCTCTTCGCCTTCGATCTTCTTTCCATCCTTAGCCATGTTCTTTCTCTAGCTCTGATACCAAATCTTGTAATCGATGATCCTCAATCAATATACTTGAGATCGACAAAACACAAAGAAACTTGAATAATAAGAAGTCATTCTCTTATTAATCTCAACAAAGGGAAATAACTCAAACCCTCACAATTCCACAAATCTCTCAACTGACTAAATCTCATGTATCTTCTCATATATATACATATTCAACTAAACCAAAACCAATAAGGAAAAGTAAAGACATTAAACCAAAACCGAAAACATAACCTAAACCAAACAAAGTTGGTTCTCAAGCTATCTCAAACGTATTCAACAATAATAAGTATATTATAGTGTCTTTAAATTAATACTCTATAAATTAATATACAATAAATATCTCTATAAAATAATATAATTTTATGATCATAAAATTTTGGTACAATTAATATATTGATAAATTAATAATTTCTATATATTAATAAAAATATTATTTTAGTGTAATCCTAACATCATTAATTTATAGAAGTATACGCTTAAACCATATATTATTAACCATAAATTATGCACCCAATTGGATTAGTGAATCAAAGTTTATATCTTTGAGCGTTACAAGATTGTAACAGCATTTAAAGGTGATGGACTATAGCAGAGAATGATGATTAACATTTTGCCAAGAAAGGAGTAGAAAAAAAAAACAGTGGCTTCAAATTCTCAGCTTACACAACTTCTTCTCCTCACAACACTTGTAGTAACAATATCAGTGATCTCTAGAGGCGAAGAAGAGTCAATGATACAACAATGCCATAACTCTGACACTCCTACCTTGTGTCTTCGCTGTCTCAGCTCCGACCCTAGGTCTTTCGAAGCCAACAAAATCTATCTGGCTCGAATCATCATCATTTGCATCAAATCCCACCTCCTCACTCTCACTAAGCAGGTTTCCACTTTGGCCTCGAAGCAACACCGGAATCCCAAGGATGCACAAGCTTCGAAGCAGTGCAGTTTGGGTTACTTGAGGGCTAAAAGTGGCTTGGGAGAGGCCGATGCTCACCTGATGATGGGAGATTACGACAAGGCTGCGTATGATGTCAGTGTGAACATGGTTGAACCTCCTGTCTCGTGCCGCAACAGCCTCGAGACACTTCATGTGTCCTCAAGTTTCCGTTACCATTTGGAGGTTTACTTGGCCTTGACTCAAGCTCTGCTTAGGATCATTGATCGCTTTAAAAATAATTTATGCTTGTTTCTCCAACAATCTTTGTATTTAGTGAGATCATATCCGTACTAATGCAGCAGATCTCATCAATTAAGCGTGTTCGGATAAATATAGTATTATGATGTGTGATTTTATGGAATATCACACCATCATGTTGCATTATTTTTTAATCTTATCAAGAAGTGAGAAACAGTATTTGTTGTATTATCAGTGATCTTCCCTTAAGCGTGTCCCTCAAATTTAATCCAAGTATGCTTCATCTATTAAACTCTGTTCAAATAACTCTATCACCTTAATTTTTGTCAAATTTCTTAGCACTTCTGTTATTGAAATGGTTCATGTCGATAATGCTTTAGATTTAAACTCAAGCTGTTCTCTGTTTCTGCTTCATCAATTTCTTTGAAGTATGAGAAAGTGACAGAAACTTGGTAATTTATTTATTAAAAATAAAGAAAAGATAATGTTAATAAGCGGCAACTCGAACCCAATTGCATGAGCAAGGAGAACAAAATCAGGACATATCTTTAAAACAAGATCTTATTTTTTTTGGCAGCATATTAAATAGATAATGTAACTCTGTACAACAAGAATACTCATCTAAAGTATATTGAATTTTTACGTAAAAAATAGTTAAAACTCCAAATAACTTTCTTGCTTCTTACTCAAGGGAACATCTACATGCCTTAGATTCACTTATCAGCCAATATGAACCAACAACAATACCCAAAAACTTTAACAAAAAAAAATAAAAATACAATACCAAAATACAACTTGCAACTATTGCACTCTTGACCTTTATTTTTTTTCTTTCTTTTTTTTTTTCTTTTTTTCCATCTTATTCTTTCATTTATTTTTTGTTGCTCTATTCTATTTTCCTTAAAATTTTCCTCTTATTCTTGATCATTAAAATGTCGGATTTTTTTAAATATTAGTTAGATAGGTAAATTCCAATTTATAGTTAATCAATTTATACGATTATTTGGAATCAAATTCTGACAAAAAAAACTAAGAATTGAAGATAGTTTCGGAAGTTTATGACAGTTTACAATACAATTCTAATCAGAGGTATTTTAGTATATAATAGATGAGTGAGTCTTGTATTGAGAGAAATAAAATGCTTCTTCTTTATTCAGTGTAGGATAATTAAAGGTAGGAATCTTTTCAGATAACAAACAAAGATCGAACTAAGATCTCAGTTTCGCTTTATCTTAACACAACACATGAAAGCAGGATTTTCTAGAACTACATTTTTGTATTTGAACTTTGAACGAAATAAATTAAAGCCAACAAAATGCTCAAATATAATATGAACAATTCAATAAAAAGGTATCGATCGGTACTTCAAAGAGCAACCGGACGCAGAATTTTGGATATTGATAATTTACTATTCCTGGGGATTGCTGATGAGTTTTTTAAGAGCTCACAATTAAATCCAAAAATATGGTAAGAACGAATAATAGAGCAAGTGATATTTTATTCTTATACACTTGTGTACAAAGCAATTCATTAATAATTATACCTAACTTCTCATGTTTATTTTCTCATAATAGATGACATATAGGGAAATGCGTTTAGTTATTTGTGATGTTTTCTATTATAGTTCAACTTCAAATAATTATGTAATTATGTGCGATAATATTTTAATTTTGAAAAATTTAGTTATGTATCATAACTTGTCGATTTAGTTGTTAAAAAAAATGACATGACACTTGTGTTCAAGATATTTGGAAGATCTTCACAATATATTTTCAGTGTCTAATCCATGAGACGAGTTTGAAATTAAGCAGATGATGGATGGAAAAAAAGAATATAATATTATCAATTAGCTTAACATCTTCAAAGAATTAAAGGAAGATATAGAAAAAGGAAAGAAAAACATGAATGATAACTTTAATGTTTGAATGCATATTCAGTCATGTCATGACCCATCCATCATCTTTCTCTTCGAATCTCCTATCGATCTCACTTCGCCTCTTTGGAGTCGGCCCTCATTCTTTCATATATCTAAGCTGATGATTTCAGATCTCTCTACGCTTAAGATTATATATACTAATAATAGCTAATATATCTATATTAGCATAGTCTCATTTAATCTTCCATCTTAAATAGCAAGAATCTTGGTAACATAGATCCTTACGATTACAAGGCTTCTGCACAGATACTAGCCATAGAACTGTTTATAAACACGTGTAATCCGTCAAGATCTAAAAAAATAGAGAGCCCATTGTAATTCTTTTCTTTCTAAGAACTACTTTTTTAAAATCACACATCTTATTACAATTTTTTTTTTTCGCACACGGTATAATTTTTTTTTCTTTTGTAAGTTTTGAGCCCCCTTTTTCCATTTAATAAAGCTTAGGACCTAAAATACTTTTTAGGGTCTTGCTAACCATTTATTTAAATATAGGCGTTTCTTAACCAAATTTTAGATATTAAATCTGGCATAATCAAGAAACTAAGATATATATATATATATATATATATACATGGTTTTAGTTTAAATTACTATTATTGTTTTTTGATAATTTGACCCAATTCTCGACAGTTGTTATAATCGTCGAAAACTTTTGACTAGTAAATATTGATCATCAGTAAACCGTCTGAAACAATCAATAGTATGGAGCAATGACGTATCCATTGAAATTTTAAAATGGTGATCGATATACACACAAGAATATTATTATTCTAATTATTTTCTACATGACATAGTAAAATTAGTTTCTTGACGGACATTTTATGACAGTTCTGTCAAAAACCCAAATATTTACCATCTATATAATAATATGTTTTATTTTTTAAAATTCAACAGACTCCGTCAAGATTTCTGCTATGCATATGCAACAAGATATACACACAATAATTTGTTTATATATATACACATTTTTAGTGTATTTGTTGACCTGATTGTTACTAGATATATGTTATTGTAATATAGAAAAAATATAAAAAAAAATTAATAGAAAATGGACGTGGGACGTGGAGGATAATAAAATCCAGACATAATATATTTGTTTTTGAACGGATTTTGTTGTCCGGAAATGTGATTTCTGTTGTAGTATAAAGTATATATGTTGACACAAATTTTACAGGTGGATTGAAGTAGTAAAGATTAAATGGAAGTTGGAGTAATAAATGATATAAGAAAGTGAACATGTGTTGAGATTCTGGGGCTAGGAGTAGGGTTTCTCTTTACGTTCTTTTCATAGCGTGTGTCTTTCTGTACGGCCCTTTGAATTTACGCGCAATTGTTTATTCTCTCTTCTTTTTTATAAATTCTCTTTTTTATTTTTTCTGTTTAATTAATAAAAACGAGACAAGAACATTAGCAGGTGACGACAATTGGTGTGGCTTAAATTAGATATCTAATTATTCGTCTCTACATATCTAACGTATCACCATCTTACATCTATTTCTAATATTTTACGTACAACAACTCTTTTATTTCTATCTTATTAATTAAGCTGTTTGTATTTCCTTTTATTATAGTAGTTGCATTTACTTAATCACCAATCTGTCACAAACCTTCGAAAAAAGTATTCGTAACAAAATCTATATTTTCTATATAAAAAAAAGAAATGTGAAACCCAACTTAAACCGTTATTAATTTATTTATTTTTTCGTTTTTGCCGTGGACAAACAAACAGTAATAATTTTTTTTTTACAAATCGTCTAAACACTATAGTTGGAACTTCTTCATAGAATAAAATGGTGAGACAAAAAACTACTAAACCCGTTGATAAAAAAATGGTTAATAAAAAACATACTGTCATTGATGTGAATCCCAAAGAAGATTAGGTGGTTAAATGATGAAATAAACAAAATTATAAACAGTTCAAAAAAAAAAAAAGAATAACCTGGCTAATAATTAAGATATTGTGGCAATAAAATGGCTGTGACAGCATTAAAAGAGAGTGTAATAAGATCAACATTATTGGACAGTTTTGTTACAGTTTCTTAAATATTATTAAATGATTATATATGAGAAAAAGTGAGTTAAAAAATATATTTTAATAATAAAATAAGGTAAGAAATTTATTAAAGAATTTCTTAAATAGGAAATTTTTATATGATTTTTTAAGAGTTTTTTAAGTTTTTAATAATAAAATAAATTAAGAAACTCTTTAAAAATCTTGGATAATGGTGGTTTAACAAAGCAGAATGCCAGAATCTCACTAATCAACTGTAAGTCTGGTGTGTTCGGTCAGTACGGTCATCCTGCCCGAACCCAACAACTTGTAACATCCTACACAAAACTCTCCTCTAAGTTCCTGTATATATACACACTTCCACACTCTAATTTTCTCCCAAACAAAAATGGCATCATCATCTCTTCCTCACTTCTATCCCGATCTCTCATCATTTTCCGGCGAGACTTCTTCGCAGTTTCACGGTGTTCCTTCTTGTCCCGACGTTGATTCTGCTTTATCAAACTACCTAGACGACTGTTTTGGCTCCTTCAACACTTTCCTTAATCCAGAATCCATCTTCTTACCTCAAGTGTTTGGTATTAATTCTGATGCCTCAGTTCCTGAATACCAGAAAATGGGTGTTAATAATGCAACACGATACTTTCATGGTGGAAATCAAGATTACTACGGATTTGCAACACCGGAGATCAAGCCTTTGTTCCGTCCAGCCACAGTAAGGCGATCATTGGTACATATGCAACACCGTGAAAGTGAAGGAGGAATACAAACTGATCAGCCCAACATTAAAGTAGGACGCTATTCTGTGGAAGAACGTAAAGATAGAATCATGAGGTACTTGAAGAAGAAGAACCAACGTAACTTCAATAAAACTATTAAGGTACTAATTAATTACGTTAATATACACTCATTCTTTTATATATTTAGCTGATTTATCGTTTTTAAATGTTCATGAATGTTGAGTTTTAATGTATATATAATCTATATATGCAGTATGTGTGTCGTAAAACCCTAGCGGATCGGCGTGTTCGTGTTCGTGGCCGATTTGCGAGAAACAATGAGACATGTGATGAACAATCTCCGATGTCTACTAAGAATCATAACAACTATTCTGAAAAAGACGAAGATGTGTTTTCGGGATCAGACGACTATCTTATCCATGTACTGTTCCTTCGACTATATATTATTTACGATAATAAATTTGTGGTTTATTAATCTTAATATTTGCTAATGTGTCCTAATTATCAACAGATTGAACATGATGATGGATGGCTTCACGAAGCAATGTCCAATCTGATTCCTTTTCCTTCTGAATTTGACGCTCCTGGAGATGATCATCATGGAAATACTAATTGGAACTGAATTACTTACTGTCGCTAGCTATAAACTTTGATCAATTAGGGTAGTATAATTAAGCAGCTTAATTATTTCTTTTATGGTAGATTTATCATGATTATTGTACTTAATTATTACTGGGGGTTAATGAACATGAAGATTCTGTTGTAAATAAAATAAAAGAAAAAGGCTTAAACAACGCTGAATTCTTATCACTGCGCTATGGATTAGGTTATGTTATCTAATTTTTGAAAAATAAACTAAACAGGCCGAAAAAATTTACATAACTACAATCCCCTGCTATTTCTCTAAATACTCCCAACCAAGATTCTGTCGTAAATAAAATAACAGATAGCTTAATCCTTTTTTTGTCAAACAATTTTCATTAATTAAATTGAAGAATTTTTTAGTATAGTGGTTAGGAATATGATGATCCAACTACTAATTCTGGCACTAGAAATTTGAGCTCTCCCCACTACAATTAGTAGATTATAAAATCATTTTAAGTCATGGATTACATTTTGTCAATCAAAACTGTTGACAAAAAAAAAATCTTAATTAAAACAGCCCGAAAAAATAGTGAGTTTACATAGGCTAATTCTCTCATACTTGGAGCCAAAATACCCTTGGAATTCAATTTGGGCACATTGATAACAAATCAAACACAGTAAAACCTCGAGCACAATCATATTTATCTATGACGTGAGAATAATTTCAGCCAATGACAATATCAGTAAGTCATTCCGGTTTCTCCATTTACTAGTATTCTTTATCAAAAAATGTTCTACTTTTACATTATATCAAAGTGTGTGTGTATATATATATATATATATATATATATATAATGTTGGAAAAGATGATTCGAAGAGAGGTAAAAGTTTGTTGAGATTATTTACGGCAAATAACATCTTTTACGATGCGAATAAATAGGGTTAGTCAATCTACAAGAGATTAATTAATTAGTGGATTCAGAGAAAAAATGTGTGTGTTAAGGAATATATGATGTAATTTGAATCATAAGACGAATGACTTAACGTAACATAGCTTGTGGCATTGTTTTCTTCGATGTTTACATATGAATGGATATATAAAGAATAATGCTGCAGATTAATTGGTCATTACAAAACACACAGAAACATGATAAGTTGTTCACGTGAGAACTCTTGCATCAATGATAGGTAAGGAGCTAAAGAAAATGCTGTACAAATTAAAGCATCCAATTATATATATAGAGTTTGTAATTAATTAATGCTTGAAAATATAAAAGAGAGAGACTGGAAATGAGAGACATGATACAGAACCAAGTTCCAATCACTTTTTAAGACATATAATTCTTATAAAAAACATAATAAGGCTTCAAAATCTGCAAAACTATATTCTCTGAATCTGTCTCCTTTATTTTCTGCTTTGACGAATATATTTGAAGTTGAAGGCTGAAACCCTTCTCATTTTGCTTTTTCTTTTTTACTTTTTTTCTTTCTCATATAATGCAAATAGGAAACATGAGTTTTTATTTATTTATGAAAACCAAAAAATCATGAGGTTTTGGATCAAATGGTCGAAGATCGAGTTTCTCCGTGAGAGTTGACAAGAAAACAATACATGAAACATATGTACCTAACCACGATATTGATATATGTGCATTCTTGTAATTGAATAACTTAACTTTTAGGTTGTGTTGTGATATGTTTCAGTAATTGGGTCTCACACGTTGGTAAACCTATATTTGTTTGCTTTAGTGATTTTTTTCTTCTTATATTGAATAGTGAAAAGATTTGTTTTTCTGTGTAAATCTCATATTATAAATTTTGGAAAGCAACTCTTCTCGATTAAGTGATTCAGATCATTCATCTAATAATTTTGATATTAAGATTCAATTATTCCCTAATACAAGTGGAAGTTTAATGTAGACTTTTATAGAATATATTTTGAATTATGGATCAAGTTTTGTCGATTCAATTGTTGACAGAAAAAAAATTAAAAGCGAAAATTTACATTCTAATTATTAATGGGAACTAACTTTAGTTAGATGGTAAAATATCTACCAGATTTTCATTCAAAAACTAGCGTAGTCTCATGTAATTAACATAATTAAGTATATATATAGATCCTTGTGAATTTAAGTATTTAATAAAAACAACTAGTATTATATGTTGTATTAGAGAAGTGATTCGTGGGCAACAAAGAACCTCTTCAAGTCACTGTTTTCCCGACAGCTTATTACTTCTAGTATTGAGCTTAATTCGATTTCGATCCATGTATCTCATACGTACGATTTGGATCTATCATATAAAACTACAAAAAATTGTCACTGAAGTAAGTTGACCTTGCTCCTTGACTTTGGGTACATATATGACTCACATTTCTCCAACATGATTAAACCAAGATATAAAGATTACATCAAGTAATCATTAATAGTTATCTTCCTTTTTGTCTATATTCTTGTTATCAAGAATGATATCAGTGTTTACCAATATATTCAATAATTTCGGTGAATTCCCACTATCTCAAACTTTTTATCTTTGTCTTCTATATATAAGTGGTCAACTTGAACAGGAAAATGGCAATATGGTTTAAAAAACAATTTTCTAAAAAACCAGATGGTACACATATTCTGTTTATTATAATACAATTGTATTCATGCTGGTTAAGCACTTGGTTCGGCTACTATAATGTTGCAAATTTAGTACTTGAGAGACAACACTAATTAATAAAAATATAAACTGCTGAAAGGGTGTTTTGCTATATGGTTAAATGTCTATTTTTGTAATTTTTTATTCAAGTTTGATTCCAAATAATAGTGTAATTCACATATATAATAGAATTTTGTTGATCTAATAATGAATGTTTTAGAAAATTTTATTTTATTTGAAATAAACTCATGTTTTCATAATGTACAATTAAAACGACTTATTATACAAAAGGAAGAGTAGAAAGTGGTATAGTCCACTTCACAAAAAATGTAAGAAAGATTCGGTGTTGGATTTTGCAAATATTATAAAGCAGCCTGTGTTACCGTTAGAACAGTGAAGATTGCTCTATCTATACATGTTGAAAATGAAAGCTACAATCAACAACTTACCCCTTCAATGAGAGGGAGAGCTCATCTATTTTAGTTACAAGTCTTGGCCTCAATATTTTGAAAACGATATTTGTGGGTTTTGTGTATTTATAATATTCTTATATATATTTCTGAAAATGATAGCAAATTGGAACAACTTTATTCTTGTACACTTTCTTTTAAAATTATATATAAGTCAACAATTATGTAATTTTAGTTCATTTTTTAATTTGTGAATTATTTTGGTTCATTTTAAGATAAACCATTGCATATTATTACACACATTTTGTTACGAACTTTCGGATTGCGGAATAAAGAAAGTAGAAGGGAGAGCTTCCTCTAAAAATACAAAAAAGGAGCTATATCGGTATCTGTGCATTTTATTGGTTAACTGATTATTAAATTGTATTACGAGACGAGGTAATTTAATTAGGGGAATCATTAAATATAGTATTAAGTAGGTGATCAAAGTGATGTTACAATCAATAAAGAGTCTATGTAAAGATCAACAGAGCCACGTATTTTATAATCATGCAACAATTGAATCTAAATCTTTAATATCTATAAAAAAATGTCACTTATATATAAGTAAAAATACTTTATATGTTTCTGGTTCGTGGGATTTAGAAAAATAAGACAATACAACGATGGCCACATGATAGACAGGGTCCGACAGAATCTTTATAGAAAATGAAAATTATAAATTATATAGTAGACTAGATAGGTTGACTTTTCCCACTAAACTGGGAAAATCTTACCCTTTTTTGTATTTAAATTAAATAATGTAAAAGCACTTAAAAATCTAATCATGAAAACGATTAAGAAAGTGATGAGAAAGTGGGAATGAGTAATGATCTTTTGAGGAAGCTAATCAAAAAACAGGGACGTAGCTGGGCTACTTCTTATTGCATGCTACTGTGTTACAATAGCGATCTTTGTTACCCTAATGTGAGATCTCACTTCTGTTTTGTCTCTTTCACTCATTTTTCTTCCAGACAAGACATTTCTCCCATCTTTTCTTTTCTACACTATTTTTCTTATTTTCTAGGGTATTTAAATACTTTCTGAATTTATAACACCTTCAAAACAGAACTTTTAGCTTTGTATATGTATTACTCTTGCTTTATTTGCATTTTTAGGTAGTAGAAAAAACATATAAAAAACGAACCGAACTTTAACTTCACTATTGTAGAGTTTTGTTTCTTTGGATTCATAACCAACCTATAATTCTTGAACAAAATTCACGATTGAAAAATACTTTAAGAAAAAATATATATGGAAGTATTATTGCATATGTACATAATAAAGTATATAAAGACAAATCAAACATTTGTACAATTTTTAAACATATAACAAAATGAATAAATGAACAAATAAATAACACATTTATGAAATGTTTTATAGATGGGTTAGATTTTAGAGTAAAAAGGGCCCCTTTGAAGATGCCCTATTCAAAACCTTTGAAAATAAATAAAAGAAAATTGGTACTTTTGTAAGAGAATTTGGCTTAAGGGATATTTTTGAACTAGATTTTAATACAAAAGATATTCTTAAACATTAGTAAAAATTAGAAAATCGGTAAATATATTTTTTTAGTTTTTTATGTAACAAACTAGGTAAATGATTTTTTTTTGTCAACTAGTTTACTGACTTTTTTTAAATCCCGCTCCTACTACTATATGTAGGGGGTTCGATCCCTGATGTCTTGAACATTTGTAAAGTGATTACACCACTGAGCCACATATCCTCGACAAATGATTAAAACTGATATTTTTTAGGTAAATAAAGTTTTAGAATTATGAATAGAAAACCAAAAAAATCATACACCGATGAAAAGAAGAAGTGGGTGAAAAAATAGTATGTTACTCTTTAAAATGAATCTTCAAATCTATATTATCTTATATTTCGTAGAAAAATATACGATATTTAACAATTTGAGTAATAACATAGAATTTCACATAATTAAGTATAATATATTTGATTTTAAATTATATGCTTATACAATTAATAAATTAGTGTGATATGCGAAAATTACACTTTCAGCAACTTTAAGAACACAAACTAGAATTCCTTCAAAATTTATATTTAATAAATAATATGTCAATGTTAATTGTTAAAATAACATATTACAGATTAATATCAGTAATTCTGTAATAATTAAAATAAAATGATAAGCTCACTAAAAATTATTGAAAAGTATTTTTTTTTGACAACGGCATAATAAAATAGATAACTAAAACCGAAGGATCACCGATCATAAAGAAACTCCCTGGCCCGCCTAGCCATAGCATTCGATTTGTGATTGATCGCTTTTGGGATAACTGAAAATGAGAAGACCAAGAAGGATGAACAATCCCGCTTGAACACCTCCCGGTATGGACTGAAGGCAGGCCAATCATCAGGGTGGTCAAAGATCTGAACCACCGTCTCACAATCTGTCGAAACCTCAACTTCAGAAACTTGGAGAAGCATCAAAGATTTCATCGCCCATAACACCGCCTCGACCTCCGTATGTATAGCTGAAAGACTCCTTGACACACCTTTAGCTCTCATCCGTTCTCCACCCACTGAATCTGAGAAGCAATACCAACCTAATCCAGAATAGCGGTCGGTGTCCTTCCCAGACGCATCCACAAAGCATTTAAAGCCTGTGAACTGCAAATTAGCTGTGGTAGGGAAAACTAGCGTTGATTTCCTGATATGGTCCCTAGTGGAGTAATTGCCACGACAGGTGGATCTCCCTAAATTTGCCCCTGACCATTCTACATGTTCAGATACAGCAACATCTAACACCCTTAGTGGGTCCATAATTTTACCAGAGAAGCAGAAAGCATTTCGTGCTTTCCAGATCTGCCATAAAATCCACGGGAATACTTGTCATTCGTTCCTAGCCTGCATCATTCGAAACAAATACTCCAAGTTAAACCAAATAGACGCACCCGGAAAGACATTTGGTGCCGATGGGATGCATGATAACGCCCAAACCTGGAGAGCCGGTGGACAAAGAAACAGAGCGTGATTAACCGACTCTTGTTCCTCGTCACATCGGCTGCACCGCATATCACAATTAAGTCCTCTCTGGGCAATATTTTTACTAACTGCAATGCATCCGGACAGAGTTTGCCAGATGAAATGTTTTATTTTGTTTGGACAATCTAACTTCCAGATATTACTATACAGGAACTCAAAATTTGGACCCCACTGACAAACTTCATCTAATAGTTGTTCAGCTAAGCGATATCCTGATTTAACCGAATATCATCCTGATGGAGTATAATGCCATCCCCAATAATCTGGGCGATCCCTAATTGGGATCGGAATGCCAAGTATCAAACATACATCCTGAGGATGAAAGTATTGATGGACTAAAACCTCCTTCCATTTACCCGTAGGTTTATCAATAAAATGATCAAGCGTCATATCAGGGAACAAGTTCAGCTCTTACTATACTGCTGGTCTGGGGCTCATGTCCGGGATCCACGGATCATACCAAGCTTTCGTTGTTCACCCGTCTCCAATTCGCCTAATACAGCCCCTAGTAACTAGATCTCGTGCCAAGCACAAACTACGCCACCCATATGAAGATAATATTTTCTGTGGGGCCTCTAATAAACACTGATCCTTATAATACCGACCCTTTAGTACCTTTGCCAACAAAGAGTTTGGAAAGTCTAAGAGTCGCCAAAGTTGTTTTGCTAGCATTGATGTGTTAAAGTTTTCCAAGTCTCGAAAACCCAGTCCTCCCTCCATTTTTGGTTTACATAACGTTCTTAATCTGCGCCAATGTATTCCCCTAGTCTCTCCCAAGCCAGACCACCAAAAGTCAGCTATTGCCGAGTTTAGAGCTTGTACAGTCCCCCTAGGTAGCCTAAAGCAGGACATCACATAAGTTGGTAAAGCTGTTAAAACAGACTTATCAAGATTTCCTTTCCAGCTTTCGAAAGGAATCTAGTTGACCAGTTGCATATGCGGGCTTGTAATTTATCCCGTACAAATCCCCTATACTTTCTGGAATCCCTAAGTACGTACCCATACCACCTAGATTGGTTATCCCTAAAACCTGTTGAATCGGTATCTTTATATCCTCCGAGACTACATGGCCAAATTGTATGGCAGATTTCGCAAAGTTTATTTGTTGGCCCGAAATCGACTCATACTCTTTCAAGATCACTAAAATTTTTCTGGCTTCTGCTAGATTGGCCTGACAGAAAAATAAGCTATCATCTGCAAATAGAAGATGAGAAATAGCATGACTTGTTCTAGCTATAGATAACCCAGTAAGCACCTTCTGCTGCTCAGCCACCTGTAATCTACATATTAACCATTCTGTACATAGAATAAAAATGTACGGTGATAGTGGGTCCCCTTGTCGGAGACCCCTACTAGGTATAATAGTACCCCCGGGTCCCCCATTGATAAGCACTGAATATTCAACTGTTGTTAAATTAAACATCATACACTCCACCCATTTGGAACAAAAACCCATCTGGCAAAGCATGGCTCTTACAAAATTCCACTCAATCCTATCGTAAGCTTTACTCATATCAGTTTTGATAGCCATATACTTACCTTTAATTGACCCATTAGTACACAAAGCGTGAAACATTTCCTGTGCTATTAAAATATTATCAGATATCAACCTTCGAGGTATAAAAGCTGTATGTGTTTCCGAAATCAGCTTTGGTAAAAATCTCTTCAACCTTAAACACATAACCTTAGATATCAATTTGTATCCAACATTACATAAACTAATTGGCCTGAATTCCATCACTTTTGTTGGACGGGCTATTTTTGGAATAAGAAAAATATTTGTCTTATTCAAACTCCTTTCAAAAGATCCATTTGTTAAAAAATTATTAACCGATACTAATAAATATGTCTTAACCACCTCCTAGGAATATTGGAAAAACAATGCAGTCATACCATCCGGTCCCGGTGTTTTCCCCGGATCCATCATAAATAAAGATGTTTTTACTTCTTTCTCAGTTACTTCCCACATCAACCATTGATTATCAAGTTCAAATACCCGTGACTTTATGATATCACAATTTATCTGTGTACAGCCGACACTAGAGAATAAATCCCTAAAATATTGTGACGCTTCCCCAAATAAATCCTCCTGTGTTTGTCACCCATGTACCCTGAGTAGTTAAGAGACCAACAATTTTATTTCTTGTTCTACGTTGTTGCGTTTGAGCATGGAAGAATCTAGTGTTCTCATCTCCCTCCTTAAGCCATTTAATTCTACTCTTTTGTTTCCATAAAACCTCTTCCTCCACATTGGCCTTTTTTAAATTCATTGTTGCCACCAATATTCCCCTCTGATCGTCAACAGGGGAATTTTTACAATCCTCCAAAACTTGCTTTAAGTCTTCTAATTTCTGACGCCATGAAGTAATGTTCTTACTCCTCCAATGTGAAATCTCATGGCGACAACATACTATTTTCTTTGCAAAAGACAGACGTCTATTCAATGGATATCCCTGCCAACTCTTTTCCACTATCTCTCTGAAACCATCCTTATTAATCCACCTCTTATCAAAGAAAAATTTCTTTAGAGGCTTAGTTATCTTATCCCTGAAACGACCAATGATCGGCCTATGGTCCGACCCGATCATCTCCAAGTATTCCACCTCAGAAAGTGGAAAGACCTCATGCCACTCCCCTGTACCTAACGATTTATCCAGTATACAGCGCACCACACCATTTTGTTGGACACCCCTCCAAGACCAATAATTACCAATTTTCGGGAACTCCACCAAACCACAATCCCTAATCATCTGATTGAAATCCCTAAAAGACATAGCATTTCGCAAAACTCCTCCTTGCTTTTCATGATTCCCAGTCAACTCATTAAAATTTCCTATAATCAGCCATGGTGCTAGTCTACTAATCCCCATCTGGGTTAAACGTTCCCATATATAATCATGATTTCTCTATACCGGCTCGCCATAAAAGAAAGTTATATAGATTTTATGACCTTCAACTTCCATTGAGATATCAATCATGTTTTTATCTTTATAATTAATATCAACATCATAGTGGTCCGAATAAAATAATGCTAATCCTCCACTATTACCAATAAGTTCAACAGTTGTCAAGAATTTATATCCTAAATGCACTTGTATTTTTTCCAAGAACATATAGGAATTTTTTGTTTATGATAAAAATAAAAACTCTGATCTATATTTTGTCCAAATGTCCCTTAGGTAACTAATTGTTACCTTACTACCAATTCCCTGACAATTTCAAGAGAGTGTTTGTATCATCATATATAATCTAGAAACAATAGAACTTGATTAAGCTCCTTATTCTTCCTCTTAAATACTTGATGATTAATCTATGTGAAGGAAAAGTCCAGTTTAAGTAATGCATATTTTTCCCCAAACCTGGACCGTATTGGAATATCCTTTTTCTCTGTCCAAAATCGTGATTTAAGCCCACTATATAGATGGATTTGTGCAAATGGCTTTTAGCCTGGTGGCAGGCGGTAAGTCCACATAAGGCAGCTCATTTGCACAACCAGGGATCGAGTCCTCCCACCTACATTATGTAGAAATTTGGCTATTGGGCCAACCAGTTGTGGCCCAACATAATTTGCCGTTGACAAAAAAAAATATAGATGGATTTGTAAGATCCATAAAAGCCCATTAAATATAATTTGCTGAGTTTTGAAACTATTAATATCACTTTGCCAATTGGGCCTTGGCCCCAATTTTATCCTTCGTACATGACAAGACTCCACCTTTACCAAACAAACATCACAAGGCCCAAATAGGTTGTCCATTAATGAACGTATTATGTTTAAAGGAACCAGAAACAAAATTCGATAATGTCCCGAAGGACTTATTAACCACTTACTCCTCAAAATGTAACCTGAATAAAAACTAGAAATTAAAATCATCAAAAAACTAGAGAATTTCAGACTCCATTTCGGACTCTGTAGGCTTCACCTCATTTGGTTTATTCAACCTCAGTGTCTTACGTGGAGACAACGTTCTTAACATGGCCATTTTCTTTGTGCTAACTCCACGTAACGGAGTAACTCCCTTAGAAAGAGATCTTCCCATCCCCGCCACAGACTTAGGTAATTGGGCTGAATTCTCATTCTGCATTTTCTGGATAAAAGCAGCATGAATTTGGGCCTCTTCAGCCTCTGTTAGCTCCTGCCTACTAGATAATGCTTCTTCGGGTAAACTAGAAACTTCTTGTGGTTCCAGTTTAGCATTCACCAGCACTTCTTCGATCTTATCTCCACTAACCCACTTCATATCCTCGAACTCACTTACTGATGCAGAGACTGACTGCTCCTTATCCTCCATAAGTCTACCTTCCGCCATCTCATCCAAATCAGTGCTCAAAACTGTGGAACCCGTCCCTTTGTCAGCTTCTAGCCCAACATTGTTCTCCATTTCATTCTGGAACAAAGGCTTTCGGACCTTCTTACCAATGATCTCACTCCCAATATTCTCCTTTTCAGTTTCCTGACAAAGAATAATACTTAAAACAAAAACCAGAGACAAAAACCTATTAAAAACGAGTATAAATAAATCTACCTGGACTCGTTCTGCCATTGTAACCATCTCAGTCGCTGCACCGCGACTTCTCTTACTCCCCTCAGGATTATCCCTGGAAGTTACAGCCCTAGCCACTATACCAACACTTCTTTTACCCCCTACCAAATCTCCCTTAAAGCTCCTATTTTTTCCAGAATTTCCAGCCACTCTACTACCTAAACTAGGTTGTTCCTTATTTTCCTGTTTTGCTTTGTAACATACGCTCACATCGTGTGTCATGCGATAGCAAAGCGAACAAAAGCCAACAAGTCGTTTGTATTCAAACATCACTTTAGACTCTCTACCCTCCTCAAACTCTAATATCGATGAAAAAATCAGAGGTCTAGAACACGAAATCTCTATTAAGACTTGTGTCTTTGTGTCTTTGTAACATCAATTGAAATAACTGAACCTAAAGACCTTGCAACCACCCGATATACCTGCTCAACTCTATATTCGAAAGGTATACCAGTAATCCTAATCCAAAGGCGAATTAAACTAGGATAGTCAGCGTCCGCCATTGCTTTCCACCGGGCATACGCGACCATCCAATTATCAAAGTTAACAGACCCATAATCTAAAACACTAAGCAAATCAGCTTCTGATTGAAATTCAAAGTGGAAACGCCCATTGCCCAAATTAAGACCTCTTACCCGTCCCACTAGATTCCAAAACTGTGGTATCCGGAAAAGAAAGGTGTCTATGTTTTGAATAACCGGATTCAAACACCTACCCATCATTACCTTAGAACTACGTGCCAACAGCTCTGAATTATTAATTTTTGAGATTTTGATTTTCAGCAATCGAGGTGGAGATTTAGCCTCCACACTCTTCTTTTGTATTCCTAATTGCGCCATGAAACTCAATTCACCAGAGAAGCCAAAGAGATCACAGAACAACCAAAAATACTTTTTGAGAACACTAGAAATAAAATATGTATTCCACAAACTCGTAGTCAACTAAACAAATACTATGGAGGAAGCACCTCAGAAAAGTATATAAACATTTTTGATAGAATCAAGAAATCAAAAGCAGGTTAAAAGATTCTTATGTGACGGTTCATAGAAAACTAACATAGTTGATCAAACATGAATGAAACCTCAAAATATCTATCTCATGAAAATTACAAATCCAGGATCTTCCACAATCAATCATGAAAAACACTAATCAGAAGCTTCCACAACCAATCATGAATATTACACATCTTCCCCAATCAATTAAGACGTTATTAGTTGCATCAAAGAAGTTAAACACCAACAATTCATAAGTAACAATAACCAGAGAAAAGGCAAATGATTTAGGATGATTAGGTTTTTATTTGAACAAACCAAAAAAAACAAAAGCAGTTAACTGATAACAGTTATGGTATCAAATAATCACCTCTTGAAGTAAGAAGAGGCAAACACCTAAAGAGTGAAGTTGCAAGCTTATTCCTCTCAAATATGAACATCTTAGTTTTCAGAACTAAAACTAACAAATGATTAAAACAAGAACCTGTTTGCATTTGTGGGGATTAGGAAGGTACATTCTACAAATCAACAGAACCAAACAACTAATCAAAAAGATCTTGCTTTCTAACAAGCTAACACACAATACAAGAAGCTGAGCGAGAGAAAATGAGGATCAAAACCTTAATTGTAAGAAGACCGAGCGCAGAGGCACTTGCCTTCTCGACCTCCTGTTCAAACGGCTTTTGAGCCAAGTCCTCGTCGACAATCATGTTCACAATCATGGCGGATCTAAGAGATCGAGAGGTTAATAGAAAGAGAGCAGAATGGGGTTAATGGAAGTCGAGACATCAACAAATAAGAAACGACGAAGGAAATGATTTTTTTTCTTCTTTTTCACTTGTAATGGCACTTCCTCTAAGAAAATTTGGTTTTTCTTACAGCAAATCTTGAGCTTTTTAATAAGTCTCATTCTCATGTATTAATTTTAATATGTGTGCAATTCTAGTATATTAACACATATTAAGATTCAACCACGCTGTACTATAGAATGCAATTTGATTGTTTTTGTCATCAAAAATACTCAGTAATATTTATTTTTGTATTTACAACTTTCTATACATATTTAACTATGTATCATAATTATCTTTTTTTTTTTTAATTTGAGTATACTTTTTCGCGATAATAGATTACTTTAAATTCAATAATCAAGATTTTAAAGTAGACCATATATTAAACGTCTAAGATTAAAATTTATAATTTTAATCATAACTATAGTAATTTTATCTTATGTTTCGTTTACCATTATACAATCATATAGTATTTATTATGAATGCTTTTGTTTTGATTTTTTTTATAATAACAGCAAATGTAAATAACACATTAACTAATGTCTTAAACATAAATTACTTTCATATTAATATATAAAGTTTATCATGATTAGTTTGATAAGATATAGAAAATAATCATATTTGATTTAAAGAAAATATGAAATTCAAATATAAAAAACGAATATAGCAAATTTATCACTAGACACCCGCTCAGTGGGCTTGTAATGTGCTCTGAATTTTCGACAATATTGGGCTATTGGTTTTAAGCCCATAATAACTATACATAGTTCAAATGCATTGACTTTGAAAAACAAACTGTTAAACTAATTGCCAAGATGCTAAAGATAAGGAGCATGGTTCATGTATTAACTAGACCGTGAAGTAGTTTCAACTTTCAAGCGTTACCTTTCTACTAAGTGTATTAAGCATTTAATTATACTATCAAACCATAAGTTAGTTTTTAGAATAAAAAGAATGAAAAACGGCTGCAACTATAGCTTAGATACTCATATGTATACTTATTTTGAGATTACTGACAATGTCTTTGTGTTTGATGGCAAGACTCACACCATATAATTCTATTGTAAGTAACTATCTAGGAGAATTTTAATTAATATAATGAGTTGTTTATTAGATTATAGGCGTGAATAGTTGGAAATTTTATTATATGCATAAAGTAATTGCATTCAACGTTTACTTTTATTTGTATAAACATGCCGCCAATCATTTTTATATTAGAGATGGATGCATACATATTGATAAATATTACTCATTGACCTAAGTCCTAATACCTCATCTAATTTCAAATAAGAAAATTGAGAATAAATTAAGTTGACTTTTTGTTCGAATGGATGAATTTCCAGTTTGAAATACTTATCATTAAAAATACTTTTTTATGTAAAACTAGTTGCAGACTAGAGATTCTGAATCTAAAGGTAAAATTTACGAATTAACAACAAAAATAAATTATTAAAACACTGTAATTGACAAAAGTTTTAAATAAAAAATTGTCAACAATTGTGGTCTATTGTAAGTAACTATCGTAAAATGAGAAAAGAAACATCAATGAGAAGTTATGCATGTACAAGTTGGGTAGTTGAGATATGTATTAATTATTTATCTCAAAACAGTTGAGATATATAATGTCATCAAACTCATTTAAACGATTGCTTATACAATTTTATTATATTTAAAATCAAATTTTTGGCATTATACACGCTTGCGACAAATCAACAATGAGTTCCGAGGGAGTACCAAGTATTATAGCATGATCCCACATAACATTCTCTCAAGTAGACCAACAATAAAAGTAATATATAAATTTTCTATCTAACTTTTTGTTACTATTTATATCGCGTCTCTTTGTTAGGAACCTCTCAACATTCAAATTTCAAGCTCACAAGTGTAGAGACAATGGCTGTCAATTTCGAGGACCAAACCACATTGTACAACTTTGTAGTTAAAGAAGGTAATGGTGTGAAAGGTCTTATAGACTCGGGTATGTCTTGTGTTCCACAACTATTCATCCAACCACCGTCTGAACGAATCGCAACTCAAAAGTCCCTCAAGTGTGAAGCTACCAAACCTATCGATCTTTCACAGCTAGACGGTCCACACCACAATGAGGTGGCCAAACAGATCGTTGAAGCTGCCGAGACACTTGGCTTCTTCCAAGTAAGTAATGGCCAACACATAAACTTAATGTCAGGTCTTAGTATATTTACTAATCTCTTACAAATGCATGTTTAATTGCAGGTCGTGAACCATGGTGTTACGGTAAAGCTGTTGGAATTGCTAAAAGAATCGGCTCATGAGTTTTTTGCGCAACCTCCTGAGGAAAAAGCCATGTACTTAAAAGAAGTGAGTCCAAGCAAGCTAGTTAAGTATGGAACAAGCTTTGTGCCAGATAAAGAAAAGGCCATTGAGTGGAAGGATTATATGAGTATGCTTTACACCAATGACCATGAGGCTCTTCAACATTGGCCTCAACCTTTCAGGTATATAGATGGACTCTCACTAAATCCACATATTCACTACCAATTGAATCTAAAATATAAACGAATGAAATCTTTATATAATAATTCACAAGTCAATTTTCTAATAACTGTTGATCTCTCCTTCTGTGATATCGACAGAGAGGTGGCACTTGAGTTCTTGAAGTTGTCGATGGAAATGGTGAAAAAGATAGTTGAAATTCTGATGGACAATGTAGGAGTGAAACTAGAAGAAGAGAGAATGAATAGTTTGATGGGGACAAAGATGGTGAACATGAACTACTACCCAACTTGTCCTAGCCCTGAGCTAACCATAGGCGTCGGTCGCCACTCGGACATGGGAATGCTAACAGTTCTATTACAAGATGGCATTGGTGGTCTCTACGTGAAACTAGACAACGGTGGATGGGCTGAGATCCCTCCTGTTCATGGAGCTTTAGTCATAAATGTCGGTGATACTTTGCAGATTCTGAGCAATGGGAAGTACAAAAGTGCAGAACATAGGGTTCGAACCACAAACATAGGATCAAGAGTCTCTGTGCCTATATTCACGGCACCTAATCCATCTGAGAAGATAGGTCCATTGCCTGAAGTTGTGAAACGAGATGGAGTGGCTCGTTACAAAGAGTTGTTGTTTCAAGACTATATGAAAAACTTCTTTGGCCAACCACACGATGGCAAAAAGTCTCTTGACTTTGCACGTGCGGAGTGATGATGCCATCGATCATAAGATCCCGCATGAATAATCAACAACAAATACGCAACGTTGTTTACTTTTAAGTTTCGAAACTTGTTCTTTTCTATTATCAGTTGCCACGTTTCGAAGACTTGTTGTTTCCCTTTTTATTTCTTGTCTGTTTTCTTCTTGTTTAATTCTAATGTTTTCAATTTGCCGCAATTTCAAAATGTATAAAACCTGTTTTCTTCGTGTGAGTACTTCTTAATCTTTATGAAAATCTCATGCATATTAAGTTTAATGGTTGGTTCTTTTTAACCAAATTTCAAAGTCCGTGAGTCTAACCTACTTTTTTTCAAGTTAGTTAAAGAAGAGTTTAGACCGAAATCCAAACCAATCTTCTAAAGATTAGATACGGTCCAAATTTAAAAATTTTATAGTCAAATGAAAATAATTAACAATCTCATACTTGAAATTGATGATTATTATGTACCATCATAACAACTTTTTCTCAAATGGAAATTACTACCATTTTTGTTGCAATAGTTTTGTTTTTGCCAATTTTCTTTAGGATTTCTAATTTAAAGTTCGGGACTTTTCTTCTCATTTTATATGCTGATTTAAATTAAGAATATCATTCTCTCGTTCCGTTTTCATGGCATACTATAATTAAGATTTACGCTTATCTTTCAGGTCGTACATAAATTTTGGTTGACCAAGTGACAATGAAACAAAACCTATATTGAAATGTACACCGTATAGAAGATATATGGTACAATTTTGAAGAAAGTCGATCTGGCGTAAGCGTTTAATGAATGTACTTCAAACATTCTGACGTTAACGTTTACCGATTTTCAAAGCACGTGTCATTGCTTCCTCCTCTATTTATTCTTCTTTTTTAACTTTCAAACATAAATTTTGTTTTTCGGATATTTCAATCACAAAACTTTTAATGCAATATCCGAAAGAACAAAATTTATGTTTGAAAGTTAAAAAAAAAAAAAAAAAGTTAGAGGAGGAAGCAATAGTACGTGCTTTGAAAATTGGTAAATTTTGTTTTTTCGGACAGAAGGTTCAAAGACTTGTAGTTGCAGAGCGAAGACCATTGCAGTTGTGAAGGTTATCTTTTGACTTTGATTTGAAATCTTCTGCCGTGACTGCAGTGTTTGTTTTTAACTTTGCCTTTGAACCTTCAGTCTTGATTGGTTTCTTCGAATCTTTTGTTGCAACTAGAGTATTTGAACCTTGTGTTTGATGTAGTGTCTTTGTTATATGAGCCATATGATCTATTTCTTTTACTTATAACTTGCATTAATATTATGCTTACACACCCTTTATCTTGTAAGGGCAATTTCAACTGTATATTATATTAATCTATCAACCTAAGAAGATGGCATGTATTTCAACCGTATTTTTATTATAGAGAACCCTACACTAATTAGTAGCAAATCATATTGATTTTATTCTGCTACATCATTAATTCAATATTCAAATTAACTCTTAACGCAAAACAATTTACGACATAAAGGTATAATGCAAATTCTTGACTTTCAAAAGTCCATCCACGATGTGATCAAATCAACGACCAACTTTTGATCATAATACTAATAGCCTCGTCATTTCTTCTAGACTCAAGGGTTTTGGAAATTATCTAGCTATAGATCATGCTTACATCATCGAATATATACTCTTGTAAAACTTACATATTACGATGTTTCTTATATTTTGGACCATATCTTAATGGAACAAACTCTTGAAGTATATGATAAAATATTGAAAACAATATCAATTTAATCTTGTAATTATTAAAAATAGTTGATTTAGTCATAAATTTTGGATATGCTTGATTAAACCTTCAAATTTTTGTTGATTTTTGAAAAATTAAACAACTTTGTTTTGACTCGGCTAGTTTAACACTAAATTGAAACTGACTACAAAATCGAAAACTAAATTGGTTTTCTGAAATTTGATTCACTTCTTATTTACTCTTTTTTCAAGAAAGAGGTTAAATTTGTCGGTTTAAAATGTTATTTTTGATATTTTAAACCGACGAATTGAACTCATTCTTGAAAAAAAGTTAAGCTTAGAGATTCTTTACAATGAAAATAAGAAGTGAATCAAACTTCTAAAAACTAATTTGACATTCGATTTCATAGTCAAATTTAGTTTGAAATTTTCGCAATGTTCAACTGACCGAATCAATAAAAATCGAGGGTTTTTCTAAAAATCAACAAAAAGTTAAAAATTTAATCATTCATATTCAAAATTCAAATAAATTAACTATTTTTGATAATTACAAAGTTAATTTAATTTTCTCGATAAAATACGTCGTATACGCAAAACAATGATAATTAGATGTTAATACTTTACTTTTCCACGTAATTGTGTTTCTCGTCCGTAATAT
>JAKUCM010001147.1:0-78213 GCA_023374145.1 Lepidium sativum | reverse complement strand
TATGCATCACTCAAGTCTGATTTGATCTATCTCATTCTGATGTAATGAGGACGTGACTTACTTGTCTTTGTTTTCAAGCGTCCTTGCAGGTGCTGTATTGTGATATGTGAGTTTGTGCTCGCCGATTTCTTCCATCTACTTAACATATCCTATAGTTTTTAATTTGTTCCGAAATACATAATTGATTAGAATGAACCATCATATTCCATCTTGTAACAATCGTTTCCTTGATACCACTCTTTTGAAACTAACGATTGTTATACGTGAATCTCTTAGAGTCACAAGTTACCTCAGCTTCAATGAAGAAGAGTAAAATCGTATCATGGTCCAATGCGTGTTGAAGCAAGCTTGAAGAACAAGTTAACTTGAAGAAGAAGCAATCGAAGAGATAAGGACAAGTTAGTTATTGAATATTCCTATTAGAGATAGTAACTTGTCTAAATCTATAAATAAAGATGTCAATGTGTGACATAAGTTTTGTGAGAAACTATTGTGAGTTTGAGAGCTTGAGTTTTGAGTAATTTTCTTAAGCTAATAAAGATTGAGTCTTTGAAAAATCCTTTTCATACTCTTTTGATTCAATAAATCAGCGGTCGAGATATCGTACTTTGGATAAGGGAAATAGTCAAAACCAGAAATCATTACCAAATGCACGATCTAAACAACACTGTATCCAATTATTATCCCGCCATCCTACCCATGATAGTACATTACATGTTCTATGTATTTATGTTATCTTGCGGTTTGATATCGTGTTCCTAAAATCCTGGAAAGTAGATTCACTCCTTAATGGTCCTCCAACCTTTTATGTGTTACTTTGCAACATATTGAAGTCCCCTTAGAGGATCAAATTCTCATCACAATAAAGGCCAGTGGGTGATAAAAAATCCCATACTTGATGGCTAAACTGTCTGACAGGATCTCCGAATACAAACGAGACATAGAAAAAAAATTGAATTCATTTGCCCTTTTTATCGATGACTCTCTCGTCAACATACAAAACAGATACATCATAAGTGTTTCCACATAAATTCAAGTCCCCCAATTAAGCTTATGGGTTCTATCCGGGTATAATTCTAACAAATTTCTCGAAGATGACGAACTGTCTTGGTGTTTCCCGCGCCTTGACACTACAAGAATACATACAGTTTACAACATCGAATTTCGTCCCCAATTCGTTGTTAACTCCCTTTACAACGCATTAGGGATGAAGTCTGTTTCGTCGTGCCATGATCGTTGTAACAGACAAAGCGTTGTGAAATTGTCGTAAAAGTTAACAACTCACAAATTTTGATGTTAGCGTGTCGTAAAGATGGTGTTGTAAAAGCGCTGTAAAATACGGGACGCGTTGTAAAATCGATGTTAACAAAAACAACGTGAAGGGGTTGTAAACTTTGCAAGTAATTAACATCGCTATGTTTACAACGATTTTACAACTCTTAGACTTAACAACAAATTAGAGACAACTTATTTACAACTAATTAGAGACGAATAGCTTTACAACTAATTAGGGACAAAATGCTTTAAAACTAATTAGGGACATAACACTTTACTACGAATCTGAGACGTGCATTTACGTCGAATTAAAGACGTTTTTTGCCAACGAAATAGGGACAACAAATTATTTATTTTCTTAATGAAAATGTTTATATAAATTTTGTAATTTAATAACTTAATTGAATTATTTTAATAAAATTTGATTTTGAAATGTTTTAATAAAATTATTAAAATTACAAAATATTTATCATAGAAGTTTATTAAACATATATGTATTACGCTCGTCTTGATCTTCATTCACTCGTTGGTTTAAATCGACATTTTCTGAAGTCCGGATCCCGAGGTTCTGACGTCTACGCTCCAATGCCTCCGTTGCATGGGGAAAACTGAGTTTGATGCTCATGAACCGCAGCTTCAACCTGGCTGTGTAGCCTCTCACAACGAAGATCTACAATGCAATTAAAAATAATTATCAAATCTATAATAACATATATTTCATTATAAAATCTTAATTCCACCTTAAATTCTAAATTCAAATCTAATTTTAAATTCCATATATCCTAAATCTCTAAAAACTAAGTAATTTCTAAGTAAAAAACTAGAGAGAAGGTAGAGAAGAATTACCTTAGAGAGCGAAGGAGAATTGAGAAATGAACAAGGAACTTGAATCTTTTGTGATTTTTATATAGGTATTAGGGGCGTTGTAAACGCATTGGGAAGTTTCATTTTGTTGTAAAAGAGTTGGAAAATTAGGTTCTAATTTACAACGAAAGTCTTGTAAAGGCGTTGGGAAGTACCTTTTCATCGTAAACGAGTTGGTAAATTAGGTTCCAATTTACAACAAAAGACTTGTAAAGGTGTTGGGAAATTAGGTTCTAATTTACAAAGAAATCCTTGTAAAGATGTTGGTAAACACTAAACCAACATTTTTTAAAAATAATTTTTTGTCGTAAAGGAGTTGGTACATGTTTACAACGAGTTCTAACCGTGTATACAGGTTGACTATGATGATCCATTTTATCCACCATGGTTTCATGATTTGATTCAATGTCCAATTGCTAAGATAACAACGGCACCCATGTATTTTCACTAGAGGATACAAACATCATACCCTTGAGTACGGTAATAGGCGTAAAACCGCCAATTGGGGAGTATGTCTGAAGGGAAAAACTGATTTCTATGTGATCTTGCAAGAAATTATTGAAGTGGAATTTGTAGGATTAATTAGGATGAACCCGATCAAGCTACAGAGCTAGTTGTGAATTTACCATCTAGTTTACCATTTAGTTTACAACGAGGATCGTGACGAATTTGATGAAAGTGATGATCTCAGTAGTGGAAATGATAGTAATGGAGAAGGGTCTGATTGACTTCATTGTTTAATATGTATAAACACGTTAATTGATAGTGTATCAAGTATGAACAATCTATAAATACTGTATTAAGATATATATATATATATATATATATATATATATATATTTTTATAACCGTTGGAATCATATATATTACAATCAAAAACATATATAAATTAATCAAAAATATATTGTCATCAGGAAAAAAAAACTTTTTTTACCTTCTAATTTACGACAAAATTTTTTTTTAAAAAAAGGTATATTTTTACCATCTAATTTACGACGAATTCCAAAAAAAAAAAAAAACATATTACCAACTCTTTTACGATGAAGTACAAGGCTTTCGTTGTAAATTGGTTGTGAATTTTTCCACCTTTCCCAACGAAATTCCACCCTACCATCTCGTTTTACTATTTTACATAAAAATGTTGCACTTATAAATCCTAGCTGCCAATGATAATTTAGATAGACCCTCTCTATATCCCTCATTGAGAGGCTGGTTTGCTGCAGCATCTACCATCTCATGCATTCTATCATGCTCTACAACCCCATGAATCTCATTCTAATAACCAACATCATGCAAATTACTCGATTCACTTATATTAACTTCAACATTATTAGAATTACTACTACTTGCTTTATTCTCCATGGTTAAACCAAATGTAAAAATGTGGTGTAAGCCCCCTATTTAATAGATGATTTCAAACAGTTTCCACTTGGGCAAATTTCGTATTTTTGCATTTCCGACAAGGATAAAACATCTTACCCGATTCAAGCGTGATTTCAGTTTGACTTGCTTGGTGCATGAATATTTCTACCCCGTTCATAAAATCCTTTGTCATGATTCCAGTAGCATCTCTATGCATATACATTCACTTACTTTGCTCGTATATATCACCACCAAAAGATATTTTTGGGTTTTTTTTTCCAAATACGAGTAATTGACAACGTATGTAACTAACCTAAAATATCTAATTTTAAATTTCATCTTTAAATGGTTGTAATGGATTTTGTCCTAAAAGACTTGCAAATTTGAGATGTTTTTACAACAAAATCTAATATTTTAATACGTTTTTACGACATATGTTAGATTTTTTAAATAACCAATTATGTATCACGAAAAACGTGTTTACCAAATTTCCAAATCGGTTTTGAAGTTGTTGTAAACAATGATCGTCGTAAATATGTTGCAAGTTGGGGACTATTTTACAACGAATTGGTTTGTACATGTTAAATCGTTGTCAATTCGTCGTAAAGTGTCAACAGCTTTACAATGAAAATTTTCGTTGTCAATTTACAACTCCTTTACGACGAAATACAATTACGTCGTAAAGAAGTTGGTAAAACGTCCCTCATTTACGACGTCTCCAAAACGTCGTAAATGGGCATTGTTAAATTTATGTTTTCTTGTAGTGTGATAGTTCCTCCGCCTCAATATACTCATTTGGATGGAAGCGGCTTCAAAACAGAAGCCACCGCAAAGGTTGATTTTGATTGAGTTCTTTGGGAATGTTCGGGAGGAGTTTCTTCAATCGTACTTTTGTTATGGTCACCATCTATTGGTGCTAGAACTTCAGGATTCGCTTCAGGTATCTTTCTTGTAGCCTTCTTCGCTTTACCTTCTTTCATTTGCTCTTTCTTCTTCCACGGGCATGCTATCATTTCATGCGTTAATCGGCTGAAATGGAAGCAATATTTCTTGATCTTTTCATATTTCTAGAGGACTGCAACTCTTTCACCAGATGGCAGATTCAGAATCTTAGATTCTTCTTCCGGATTCAGGATGTTGAGAGTTATCTTCACCCAGATATATTCCATTTTATGTGACTCCTTTGGGTTGTACAAGATCTCTTCCACCTTCCCAATTGCACATGCCAACTGGCTTATTGTGTCAACTATGTAGTAGTTGATAGGTATATTTCGAATCCAAATCCAGACCTCCATCAATGATAGGTAATCTTTAGGCGGATTAAGACACCACCACTCCATCATTGTCTTCCAGTTGTCGTAAGACCACAATCTTTCCACCAAAAGTGTTAAGAGGTTTTCCTCCCTCTGGAAGATGAATTGAAAATGATCCGTAGACACCAAGATTTCCCTTACAATCTCCTTCACTCCTCATATTCAAGGCATTGTGTGGCACCCTAACTCGAGATACCTACGTCCGAATTCGATTCTGTTTGGTCTTGGGCAGACCAAACACTTACTCATTTTAGGTTCTTTCTTTACTTAGTCGTTTTATGGCTTTTGACAATTTTATAAGCCCAAAACGTATGCATAAACCATTTCAAGAGGTTCTAGTACAACAAGTTTGCAAGAATGTTTGAATTTAAATGTGTCTAGACCTAGTTTATCCTAGTCTTATTCCATCCTTCCTCCTTCTCGCCTCGGTCTCGCTACTACTTAGCCGCTTTCACAGTCATTGGGTAAATCACCTACAATAACGCAGATTGAGTAAGCAAACGAATTTGCTTAGTGAGTCGGTCATTCCGTCCCCCTAGGCCAAACCAGAAACATATCAAGCAATAACACAATCAAGTCAAAGAATAGCATTATTCATGCCCAGAGTCCAGCATATTCATGCTCAGAGTCCGATCAGATCTGCAGCCTCGGCTACCCGGATTCACCCGGATCAGCCAAAACAACCATCATGAACGGAAAACAGTCATATTTCATCCAATCAATCACGCAATCCTAACCCTTCTATAACTTAATCCCACTATTGCCTAAAACGAACCTGGAATCACCTCAATGGTCCCGAAAACTCACATTTACCTTAGCCTTTTTTGACACCTCTTGATGCGACTGCCAATCAGGTTACTCGAATCCGGTTTTGATCGCTCTCGATATGTTCTTTCCCTTGCTCGATTCGACAAAAATCGTTTTTAGAGTTCTTTTGCAATGATTCTGATCTTCCTTAGAGTTTTTCGTGAAGTTTTTGGCTTGCGGCAGTTTTTAGCTCTATTTATAGGGTTTTGGGTGAAAAACCCTAACCCTAATCCGCCCAGGATGGGCCAAATTCGAGCCCACCTGGATTGGATCAAGTCCAACCCGCTGGACACTTATGTCCCGGACCAACCCATGAATGGCCTAGCCACTTTCCATTATCACTCCCTCAGTTCGGACACTCAACTTCCCTGTCCGAACACTTCACTTCCTGTCCGAACACTTCACTTCCTGTCCGAACACCTCACTCCCTGTCCGAACTCACTACCCGTTCGGACACTGTCACTCCCTTGTCCGAATTTCATGGACTTGTCCGAATTTCCCACTACCTTGTCCGAATTTCACGCGGCCTGGTCCGAACTTCACGCGGCATGGTCCGAATTTCACATGGCCTTGTCCAAGTTGCTTATGGCCTTGTCCGAATGGCACATGGCCTTGTCTGAATGGCGCATGGCCTTATCCGAATGGCACTTGGCCTTGTCTGAATGGCACTTGGCCTTGTCCGACCAAAAACCTCCATCTTTCCCTTATTTTCCCACACAACTTCCTTTGTCCCTCGAACCCATCCGGAATCACCCGAAGGGTCCGCGGAACGCGGGTGTTACACATTGCCTCAATCATTTTCTCCATCACTTGATAATCTAGGTTGAGCAATCTACCCATAATGCTAAGAGAATTTTCATTATGGACGCAAAGCTTGGGCTGTCACGAAGGACAATGGGTTCCTTGTCTTCCAGTGAAAGTGTTTTGCCATTTGATGGTGGTCGACGGTGAAGCATTTATCCGGTAATTACGATCTTTTTTTAAGGAAAGGCATGATTTAGCTATCTTTTCTGAAATATTGCGAGTAAGGAAGGAAATATCTCAAAAGGTTTTGTATAAATTTTAGAAAAGTGAATATAGGAGCGGGAAATTAGAATATTACTGTTGTCTGAGAATCATGCCGGTGATAGAAGCTCCACCAAAGAGAGGATCAGATTTTGTACAAAAGGAAAGAGTAAACCCTCTAATTGATTAACCCTAAGCGAATTTCCACGTAAGGTCCATCTTATGAACACGATTGTTGAATGCTTAAAATCAAAAATGTTGGAAAATCATCAAACTCAAAATTATAGAAATCGATACAAAGATCTCCATAACGATTTCCAAATTATCATAAATTCAAAGAAAATAATACAATAAGAGGGATGTATTCAAATAAGAGTTCTATATGATTTGGGATGTTTTTAAAATCACTTGTTATTCAACCAATGGTTTATAAGTTACTTATCAAATCATATGTTATTGAACTCTAAATTTATATCAAATCATTTAAATAATTCACAATGTCTTGTTATTCAATCAATATTTATCAAAGTTATATCAAATTCTGGTTATTCAAAAGTTAATCAATCTTTTCTTTTAAACCACTTTACTTGATTTTGAGAGACTTTGTAATACTTTTTAGTTGAGAAAATGTAGCTCAAAATCTCATATATATAAAATATGATTTGAAAAGTATCCTCTATTATGATTCAAGAGAATAACAACATATTAGACAATAACATATCATAAAAGATTATCTAGGAGCAAGTGTTTGTGAACGATGTATCTTCATTCTCATCACATTATTTTTTTGTAATTGAGTAAAGTTGACAACAAAAGATATTATATAATGTTTACGACAGTGTTCATGGTAAAGTCAAATATACAAACTCTTGACCCATAATATTTAGGTATTGAATTCGTGAATTTCTTCCTTTATATTATGAGTTGTATAGGTAAACTGAACTATACTCATAATAAACCAGATCTGGAATAGAGTTCCTTCCTTTGTTTTCAGAATTCATGAGTCCTTACAAAGCTAAAATTCTAGAGTCTAATCCGAACTCGACTTGTGTTGTTGAGTCGAAACTGAATGGTGAAGGTCTTGATGTGTTTTCAAGATTTTATATATGGTTTGGCGTGCTTAGAACATCATGGAGACATAGTTGTAAAAATTTTTATAGGTGTTGATGCTTGCTTTCTAAAGAAAAAATTAAAAGGTCAAGTTTAAATGCTATAGATAGAGATGGGAATAACACAATCTATCCACTTTCAATTGAAAAAAACCCAGTAAATTGGACTCGGTTTATGAAGCTAAACAAGCAAGACTTGATGATAGATGACGGCGATGGTTACATCATTGACCGTCAAAAGGTAATTATATATTTCCTGATTTTATAGTAGATGATATTACCTTACCATGTAGTAACTTGTTGTTGTGCTTGTTGTTTTACTTGCAGGGTCTAATCAACGTTGTGGACTCTATACTACCAAAGATAAAGCATAGACATTTTCGAGACATCTATGCAAATATCAAGAAAAAGAGACGCGGCAAGAAGACACAGATGAAATCATTCATCTGAAATTTAGCATGGAGTTATAATGATGCTGAGTGTGGAGAAAACTTGAAGCACATGATGGCATATGACTATGACGTGTATGAAGATGTGCTCGATGAGAAACAAGATACTTGATGTTGTGCATTTTTAGAAGTCCTTCAACAACACAGTAGTTAAGGAACAAGAAAATCCAATGGTGCAAATGCTAGAGATCATTTCTAGACAAGCTATGGTAATGATCATGAAGAGGTTGATGGTTGCTACAGATCATAGAGGGAGTTTAACTCCATATGTTGAAGACTACTTAACAAGGACACATGACCTAGTTGTGGATTGTAGAGTGTACATATCCACTCATTCTCTGTGGCAGGTTATAGATGGTGAATGTTCTTATAGGGTACATCTTAAAAGAAAGACATGCTCTTGCAAGCGTTAGGAGATTAGAGGTATATGTTGGCAACATGCTTATGCTGTCATTATTGCACAAAAATTTGAGGTAGCAGACTCTGTTGCTCACTGGTTCAAGACGACACAGTGGAGGCAGACATACGTCAATATCATCACACCCTTAAGAAGAGCTAAGTATTGGCCCGTGCACATGCATAACATGGAAGGAAGAATATGAGCAAAGTAGATAAAAGAAAGAAATGTGAGAATGAGAGTCCAACAACGAAAGCATATCCAACCCAAAGAAGAGTTATGCACTGTGGGATTTGTGGAGCTCCTCACCATAATTCTAGGTTTCCCAAGGGTAAACGAGCAAAGGTATGTGATTTACCTTTATTACAAGATCTAGATCTAGACACTCAGTTTTTGTGCTAACAATATGTTCTTGTCTAGGAAGTACAAAGAGAGTCTTCTCATCAACAAAGTGGAGCTTCCACATCTCAGCAACAAAGTGGAGCTGCCACATCTCAACAAAAAAATGGAGCTGCCACATCTTAGCAGCACAGTCGAACTCCATCTTCATAGTAGCAAGGTCGATTTCACGTCGAGTCTTCATAGGGAATTCTAACTCAAGAGCACTGAAGATGCAGCGAAATGAATGGAAAATTTATATTTGAAGCTCGTTTTTGTTTTGTTTTTGAAACCTTTGCAGCATTAGTAGGTTATGGAACCTTTTGTTTTGTTGTTTTGGATATCACGGCTGAAATTGTGGATCTCTCTAGTTTTTGGACTGCTTTTAGCAATTGTTAACATTTTATAAAACTAGTGGAGGTGGTCCAATCTCTTTATTATATTCACATGTCTCCTACTTTATTTTCAACTAGCACATGTGATGTTGCTTTCAGTGTACTGATCAGTCAAATTTGAAAGAATCAAATACAGACTTGCACATGGATTCACACCTAGCTGAGTCATTCCAACAATTGTCATTAGACACAAAAGCATAGAAAACAAAAGCATTCAATCAAAACCAATACAATCATTGTCAGTACATCAAAAGCATTAAACCATTACAAACTCCTATTTCGGTCAATACAAAAGCATACCATAAGGTTTCCACAAGCATTTTAAAGCTTTCCAAAAGCATTACAAAATGACTACACCTCTCACAGTTTTATGATCCCAACAATGATAATAACACCTAAAACTAAGGATGCATCAACTCATTTCTTCATTTTCCATTCAGATTTCATAACAATACTTTCAATCCTCTCATCTAAGTCAATCTCCATTAACTTTTCAAATTCCTTCTTTTGATGCTCAACATTGTTGCTTTCCAATTCAATCAAATGAATCTGAATCTTCTCAATTAAATTGCTAATTGTCTCAATTAATTGCATCGTCCATCCACTTGAATAAGTGTTCTTCAATAGCAATCTACACAACAACTTAAGGAGTTATCTACATAGAAGCTTAAAGAGTACACTTTAATACACATCAATTTAGAGAGAAATACCTTATTAACATAAGCCAAGTGAATACCGTTGACTTGGGTTTAGCTTTGACTTCGACGTCTTTGACACAATGGCGGAGCCACACCAGCACTTCGAAGGAATCCCGTTAATGTATCGTCCCCTGAGCCTAGAATTTGAGTGACCGGAAACTTTTCCCGATAGATTGCTCATTTTCTTCTCCTCTTGTTAATTCCAATCACAAACCTGGAAGAAATCTCAAGAAATCTCGAGCTGTTGTTAATGTTAATGAAATCGTGACTTAGGTCAACGATTTCAAAATGGTTAAGCGTAGAGGAAACGAGTAATCGGGTCTCTAATCAGTTCTGGTTAGTCTCAGGCAATGGGTCAGACAATGGATCATGGTTTGGTTTATTTTAACGCGTGAAAAACTTTGATATTGGTTACATTGATTTCAACCAGGTTTTACTGTTGGGGAAAAATATATTTTCAATAGTTTGAGGGATAAATAGATTGTACAAAATTATACGAGGGACAAATTTAACGAGACAAAAAAATTAGATATATATATATAGATACTTTTCAAATTATCGGGGATTAGATTGTCGACATGTATTGACTTTTTGTTTTTGTAATTTCATGAAGTATGGTTATGATTTTTAGTTTGATTTTGATTTGAAATTTGATTAAAGTGTGGAATTTTACTACATTTCTATATTTTTCTGCCTTTGATTATTAGTAAACGCATACCTAAGTTGAACATGATTGTTTCTAGTTTTTTATTTTGTTCAACCGATTTTGTTTTTTGGTATGATTTTCTCCTCTATTCCACTAATTAGGTTAATTCATCTTATAGCCAAAGTTTTTCTCGTGACCAACCAAAAAAATTCTATAATCCATATGAATCATAATCAATCTTCAAACACAAATCACATAGAAAACTCACAAAATTTATGATAAAACTCTCCTAAAATCACCCAATAATTTACTTACTATAAAAAAGTAAAAATCAACTAAATTATTCTAAAACAAACTCACTCCAAATCTGTCAAATCTAAATCTAAATTACATCAAATCAATTATAATAAACTCACTCCAAATCTACCAAAATCTAAATTCTATCAAATCTCTTAAAACTATCATTTCAATACACCCCTTTAATTGCTAATCCAACACTCAAAAAAAGTTTTGCATTCGAGTTGCAATTACAGAGATCATATTAGACAAGATGGAAAATATGTGAGTGTGATGTAACTAGATGTTCGTTCAGCATAATCGAAAGAGTGCTACAAAAATTGATGCATATGAGAAATGAGAAGAGGAAGAAGATAGAGAAGATAAAAAACACGAAGTCACTAAAAGAGGAGATCTAAGAGTTAGTTGGGGTAAAGAAATGAGATGCGAACTCAGCCATCGAAGTCCATGTGTCCACCAGTGAAGGCATCGGTGTGCTTATGATATGCCACATGATGTGTCGGTTTGCTTACCGGCATGCAATTTCGGTCTCGGACGATGGAATCTAAATGTACTCCGGCGTTGAAATCTATCTCCAAACATCAACCCAAACTACACCGACTAAGCGGAGATTTACTTCTCCTAGAGTTAGCTAACTTCACAGAAACACAGAATCACCAACAACCTTTGACGGAAATTAACGAATCTGATACTTAGATCGGATCAGAACCGACCACATACATTGAAGAAAACGACATGATCCACAACCGGCGAAGCCCGATGCATACCTAAGACTAAAGGTAACGGTAAAATGAAAAAAAACAAAAAAACGAACTAAAAACTTATAAAAAGACAATGAAGAGGACGCTCCAAAAGTTACCAGCTAATTCGGAATGGAACCCTCACTAACGAAATTCAGCAACAATTATCTAAAATTAAATTCGGAAACTTCGTTGGAATTCAATTTTTGGAAATTGGTGAATGTAGAAAATATGAGATTTAGATGGAAATATGATGGAATTGATAGCAGAGGATTGATAAAAGTCACACTCCATATAGTTGTAACAAGTTGATGAACAAAATTAATCAAACAAAGATTGATTTTCGTGTAAAGAAATGGTGTTTAGTGGAAATTGTTCTTTTCTATAAGATTAATAGATTAAAGAGAAGGTAAAAGAAGGAAGAGAAAATGAAATAACAAAAATTTGTAGGGGCATAATAGATTTTCTGTATAACCACCGTGATTTGTAACGGTGAGGTATTTAGAGCAACATTATTGAGGGTCTTTTGTTACATTATTGAGGGTCTTTTGTTTAGGGTCTTTTAATATTATTTAATTAATATATTAGAGAAAATGTGAGATAAGAGATGTATATGTGTTTTGAGTTTTTAAGTATGATTATTGGTAATCTCTTAGATGGGTTTCCTAAAAATAAAAATAAAATTAAAAAAAAAAAAAAATTAGATAACTTAATTAGTATTACAAATTTAAAATTACAAAACACACTATTATATGAAATAAATAATATAAAACATAATATAATCTTGATTATGGGAGAATTTAGTCCATATATGCTCGACCAAATCGTTCTTCAATTGTTCATGCGTAGTACGATCCCGAATTCGAGTTCTAGTAGACATCATATCGACGAGATTTGAAGGCATATTAGTAGAATATGTGAAATCGACCATTGTACTTCTAGAAGATTCCGGCTCTATGAATTCGTTGAGATAATGCTGAGTATACATGTGTTGTTCGTCTTCTACTATCATATTGTGGAGTATAATACATGCTCGCATAATTTTTCCGATTCTCGTCTTATCCCAAATTAGAGCTGGATTTTTAACAATAGCAAATCGGGCTTGCAAAACTCCAAAAGCACGCTCGACATCTTTACGGCAAGCTTCTTGGTGGGTTGCAAATAAAGATGCTTTCTCACTTTGTGGAAGTGGGATAGATTGGATAAAGGAAGCCCATTTTGGATAAATTCCATCAGTGAGATAGTAACCCAAACGATATTCGTTCCCATTTACTACATACCTAACTCTCGGTGCTCGACCTTGCAATATGTCATCAAACACCGGTGAACGATCAAGAATATTTATATCATTTAGAGTTCCCGGAGGACCAAAAAACGTGTGCCATATCCAAAGATCTTGGGAAGCGACTGCCTCTAAAACGATCGTTGGTTTACCAGAACCCCGAGTATATTGCCCTTTCCAAGCGGTGGGGCAGTTCTTCCACTCCCAATGCATGCAATCGATGCTTCCCATCATGTCGGGAAATCCTCTCATCTCTCCAATAATGAGTAGCCTTTGAAGATCTTCTGCGGTGGGTTTTCTCAGGTACTCATCTCCAAAGCAAGAAATGATTCTGTCGACAAAATGTTCTATGCACTTCATGGAAGTGGTTTCACCAATTCGGAGATATTCGTCAACTGCATCAGCCGCACATCCATATGCGAGGATACGAATTGCTGCAGTATATTTTTGTAGTGCAGAGAAACCATACCTTCTGGTTGCATCTCTTCGTTGTTAAAAGAAAGGAATTTCAGTTGATAGCCGATCAACAATACGAATGAATAATGGCTTATTCATTCGAAAGCGACGTCGGAACATATTATGCGGGAAAGTTGCATTTTCAGCAAAATGGTCGTTCCATAGCTTGATGTGTCCTTCTTCACGGTGTCTTTCAATATGGATTCTTTTTATCTCGGTTTTGGAGCTGCTATAGGATCATTGTAAGAGTACAATGAAGTATCCAATTCTTCGTAGAAAAGATTATTGAATTCCTCATTCAATGCTTCAGCTAACTCATCACGGGAAGACGATGCCATATCCAATATTGCACTTTGTAAAAGAGTGATTTCTAATGAAAATAGATAGTGAGAAAGAGTGTTTTTTAACAATTTTTCGAATGAGATAAACGACTACAACATACTTCTTATTTATATTTGTGTAATTATGTGTGACTATAACAAGTACTTGAGCCCGTGAAACAACATTTGTCCTCTTTTAAAAGTTATGCCTGTGACACAAAGATAAATTATGTATGTGACATACATTATAGTTGTCAATGACATGTGTCATAAAAAGACACAAAGATACATTATAGTTTTATAGTTGTCAATGAAATGTGTCATAAAAAGACACAAAGATACATTATAGTTATCAATGAAATGTGTCATTGAATCATCTTGGTCTAATCAGATTTTTATGGTAATTAAGTTATTATAGTTTCGAAACCGTATGTGGTCTAAGAAGACTACATGAATTAAATATGTATATGCAATATGAATGTTTTAACTAGAGAAACCTTCATGAACAAACTAAGATTAGCCTGCTCTTTCTCTCTATCAATGATGGAAAAAATGATTCTCGTTATGAGTGCGAGATACAAAATAAAAAAAATCAGAATCGAGAAATATAACAATGTGGATTGTGATGGAGACTGCGTAGACTTGTCCATCAAATGAAATGATTTCATCTAATGAAATGATTTCTCATTCAGATTTTATGTAGCAAGTTATGAATGTTTAACAATTAAAGAAGAGAATGGTTATGAGATCTGGTCTGATACCGAAAGGGCTTCTCTCAACTTCTAGCCTTCTTCTCACTTCTACAAATCCTGAAACTGAAAATAGATTCAAACTTAAATGACAACAGACATATTCAAACAAACCAACTCAAAATTAATTCTAAGCAAAAGATCCATAACAAACCAGACTAACTCAAAATAGATTCAAAGCAAAAGATTCATAACATATACATTAATAGATGTCCAAAGACTAACTGAAACAGACTCTGAAACAAACTCAAACTCAAGTACAGAGCATAATCTCTCTAATTAGCTTGAGTTTTAGTTCTTCTTCAAGTTCAGATAATGGCTCAGTTTTAGATAGGATACACTCAAGCAATTTCTTATTTGTTAATTTTTCTTTCAACGCATGTTCTTGTTGTTTTAAGGCAAAGTCCTTTTGCCTTACTTCCCACAAATTCTTAATTCGTTCCAAAGCTTGATCTTCACCTTCAGCATTTTCTGAAGACCTTTTGCCTTTCCTCTTGGCAGCCTTAACTCCTTGTGGACGAGATTCAGACTCTCCTTCACCGTGGGAAGCTTCAGATTCACTCATCCGTCCCTTTTTATTCTCTATTTCTTTGGTAGAGTTGAGAGCACACCACTTCTGGTCATGTCTCAAAGCTCTCCATGCATGCTCCATGTTAAACTTCTTCTTGTAATCAGACTCATAGATTTGATATGCTAGTTTTGTTTGATCATCATCATTCATACCACTAGCCATCTGATTTGTTGCAGCTTGATGAGATCCAGCAAACTTACAGCAAATCTCATTTACCTTTGACCATCTTTGTTAACATTGCATTGGCCCTCTCTTGTTCAAAGCAGAATCATTCAGACTTGCAACAAAATAGTCTGCAATCCGCTTCCAAAATGCATCACCTCTTTGCTCATTACCTATAATAACATCTTTGCTAGTGTTTAACCAAGCAGAGATCAAGTCCAAATCTTCTTGCACTGTCCAAGCAATTCGCTTGATTACTTTGGAGGTTTCTGTTTCGGTACTGAAGAGAGGGAATGAATTTGATGTAGGCGTTTCAGATGAATTTGGTTGCGGGAATTGATAAAACTGCTGGGAGCTTAAAAGCTCCAAGAAGCCAGCAGCAGATGTAGGGAACTGATTCATTTTGGCTAAGGTTGAGGAGTTGTTTGGATAAAGATTAGGTTGTGATATAAGTTAATTTTATAGATAAAAGGTTAGCATTTAATTGGAGTTAACTCTATAAAGCATTTAACACACTCACATATATACTTCTTATCAAGCATTGAACTCACAGACACTTAATTCCTAACACACCTACATATGTACTTCTTATCAAGTTTTCTAAACCAGAATCAATAAACATACACTTAATTTTCCATCAATGAGAATATGTAATCACGAAACCAGCTAGCATATGTAGCCTCAAATGCACGTGATACTAATTGAAGAATAAAGGTAAACACCACATAAACATGAATACTCTTTCAGTTTCTCTATGCTTTTTGTATAAACACAAAGCCTAACGAGCTATAACACAAAATTTGCATAGAAGAATAAACGGAACTGCAATGTGTTACCTACCTCATTGTTTCCAGGAATGCACTTAGCATTTCCGCCAGCACATCCATGACACCTTTTGCATTTTGAACCTCCGACAAACTGAAATCAAAGAAAGAATTGTGAAGATAATCAAAGAAAGATTGTGAAGATTTTAGAGTGGACTACTAACTCAAAGCTTGAAGGGAAAGACAAAGACGAAAGTATGGTTAACCTCTGGTTTTAGATCTAGATGCACAACTCCTTGGAGATGATAGAAATGTACAATGTTAAGGATCTGTAGAAGCACTGCTTTTGCATTATCTTCAGAGTATTTTCCTCCCCTATAAGAGAAGATGAATATGAAATAGTAAGACAGGTAACAAAACATCTCTAAGACAAATCTCTGACCATAATTAACAAGATATCATAGCAAAGGTTATTGTGTAGACCCTACGCAAAGAAAATAGAGACAGCACGAATACATTAACTTGTTTATAACTCATAACCTGTTTAAATCAAGGCTGCAATGACCTTTACTGGAGTTAGTATGATTGTGCTATCAATGGACACATAGGCCACTAAAAAGTTAGTAAAATCAACTCTTTCTTTTCTCTACAATACTAAACAATAAACTCACACAGTGAAAGGACAAACTACAGGTCACACCACTAATACAAAATTACTCAAACACAAATGCCAGTTACTCTTTTATAGAAACTGATTAATTTAATGATGATGAAAGCAGAGAGACTAATAAGTGTCAGCTATTTGGAGAATCCACCTATATCCACCTATAGCTAATAAGTGTCAGCTATTTTAACACTACGCTACCAGCGGATACTTTTTATGTTGCAGTCTAGCAATACAAACCCAATGGATCACGTTACAACAGACGAATTAATGAACAATGTCTGACTAATCTCTGTGCTTTAGATATTTAGGAATATCCTAGACTCTTCACTAGAATCACAGTCAATGAATGCATCGTGCAGTGGAATCCAACAAATGGGAATGAGAAAGAGACACAGAGATTTAACACATAGATACACCTTTGTGTTTTCGTTTTCCAGGAGCTGAACCTTGTCCTTCTCTAACCGAACAAAACTAGGAGCAGTCATAGTTACAAGCAAAGCACTTTTGCCTCTGTTTTGAATTAAGAGTGAGAGATGAGGTGCATTTGCACACAGTAGAGTGATGAAACAAACATACAAAGCTCAGACTCGAGAGCCAAAAAAATGAACTGATAGACACAAAAAATAGAGATTAAACAAAGACTCACTGTTACCCGGAACACACAGACAAGCCACAAACTCATCTTCGTCATCTGTACACATATTAGATGGATCACATTCTTCACCATGAAACGGTTCCTTCTTGGTAGCTCACAGTCTCCTCCTTTGTGGTTTCACTAGATATCTTCCCTTCACTCTTATTGTTATCTCCATCATTGCTACCCATTATCTTAGTTCCATCAACCAACAGTGGATCATTTGTCGAACTTTTGGGATCATCTATACTTTTGGAATCAGCAACATTGGCAACACTAATTTCAGAAACACCCAATCTCAAATCCGTCAAATTCGAATTCGTGATTGAGCTCGAGACAGCTTCTCATTCTCAATAAACCTAATTTCAACAATCATAGAGAACCAAACCTCAGGTTTTCAGCTTTCGGAAAATCCTCACCGCCAAAAAAAGAAAGATAATTTCAGAAGATCTAGGGCTTATAGAGTTACCTTATTAGTATCAACGACGAATATTAAAGCTATACACAGAAGCATAAGGAGATTGATCTCCATGCCTAACACTTAAAAACCAATTCAAAATCCCATCTGAAATTCAATCAATTTAGTCAATCAAGCTCTGTGCTAGCGAAGAACAACATCAAAACTTAAGACCAAAACAAACCTCGCTACAATTTGAATCGAATTCCTCAAATCTTTGTGTGCTCCACAAGAATCGGATTGAAGCTAAGAAAGCTTTGGTTCGAGGAAACTCGAGAAGTGAGTCACTAGAGACTAACTTTTGACTCGTTTAGTCGTTGCAATGCCAGTTGGATTTTGACTTTAGTTTTACAGTCGCCTTCGATTTCACAGATATACTTGCATCATCTTCTTTCCCTTTTGCATATCTTCTCTATGCGTTTGTCCACAAACACCGAAAAAATATGGTTACGAGCCAGATTAGAGCCGTTCTTTTTCCTGGGATCCAATCACCGGCTTCATTCAGGCGAAAGCAACATGGGAACTACAGATTCGTCACCGATTTTGTTGTGTCTATAGATCGAGAGAGAAGACAGAGTTTGTCGCGAGAAAGAGAGAAAGAAAAACAAGAAGGAAACTAGAGGATTTTTTTAAGGTTTTTTTTTTTTTGGGTCCAATTACATGTTGACACGTGTCATCTCTAATTTGCCAAAAACGTTTTTTAATTAAGAAACGATGTCTAGCTTCGAAACCACTTTTTTTTTATTTTTTAATATATTTTTAATCATATAGCTCCATTACAACCCACCAATAATGGTGATCTTGCTATTTAATTAAAATTTATTTTTTTGTTATGTATCCAAAATACTCTTTAAAAAGAATATCAAAAGTCAACTAATTTTCAGAGATAGAACAGAATTATTTTATAATTTGTATGAAAATGATAAAATAACAATTATTATAAAAAGGAAGGACTAGAAATACTATTCTCTTTTAAATAAATAATAGAAATTTGTCTCCGAGTTAAGGGGTATAATCTTCATATGAAAGCGCAAGCGGCCTGGGGCGTTAATGGGCCTCACGAACTGGATACAGCTTTGCCTGTGACAGCACTTACATCACAGACCAAATAACAAAAAGCCATTTCTCAGAAAATGGAAAACGTGCTAACTCGTGACCTAAGGAACGTCAATGTCATGTGACATTATCACTGCTCATATAGAGCATTGGACTCTCTATGTTCCCTTCTCATATCTGAGCTTCTCGAGGCATTGTTTTTTCTTTGCTCATTTTTTTTCTAATTACTTTACTGCTTTGCTTCTGTTTACTGACTACTTCAGCCGCCGTCGCTGATTCCAACTTCGAGGCGACGGAAGCAGTTTTAGGATTTATCCAACCACTTCTTTGATTCCGCTTCTATTCGTTTATCTTCCTTCCATCTTCGTAAGGAATCTTTTTCTATTCTCTCTCGTTTGCGTGGATTCTTATTCTCGGTTTACAATGAACTGACATTAGTTTTGTACGAGTGATTGCTTTACGGGAGTGATAGATTCTGGAGATTGGATTTCGTATGATCGAGATTCGATTCGATTTCTTTATCGATCTGGTTCATCACCAGTTTTGTTGCTTCTGTTTGAATTCGTCCTTCGTTGTGACTGTCTTAATAAATCGAATTCGATCTCAACTATTTATTGCTTAAGATTTCATAGTATGAACATGATAGAAATTCATGTTTCCTTGTTCCAATCGCATAAGCCTTAGTGTAAGACATATGGGATCAGATTTTGTGGTAAAAGCTATATAATAAATTCGTACAGCTTTCTTTTTTGGGAGAAATACTACAGAAGAGAGCTCTACTTATTCAATTGTTAACTTATATAGATTTTGATGGATTCCACCAATACAATGTATGCATTACTGCTGATTGCCTTCAGACTTATGTTTCTGTTTCTTTATGAATTGTCAGTGTTGCTACAGATCTTTTCTACTTATAAAGATGGCAACTAATCAACCTCCATCATTTGCCGATGTTGGCAAGAGAGCCAAAGGTAACTCAGAAAACTCTTCGACATTGCTTTGCTGATGCTGTCTGTGTTTGCAGTTTATTAGATGTGTTGAAATCTGCAGATCTCTTGAACAAGGATTACATTTTCGACCAGAAGTTTTCTCTGACAATACTGAGTGCAACAGGGTCGGTAAGTAGGATATCACTTGGATCCTTTGCGTAAATAGAGTAACCGTCTATTGAAAACATAAGCTGCTAAAGTGAACTGTCGATGGTTAACATGCGGGAATATATCATCTTTTTTGTGCAATATATTTTTCTGAACAAAAGCTAGCATACATGCTGTAAAATGAATCATAGGCTTTTTTGGAATCCATAATTGTTGCAGTATATATACAAACATGATCTTTCATAGCTACTATGGGGACGGAAATTGAGACAGGAAACTCTTAAGTTCAAATTATATGCATACGTGTACGGTATAGATACGTCTTAAAAAGTATATGAAATATACCTCATTAAAAATCCTTTAAACTCTTAATGTGACAATCTCGTTAGATTTGATTAATAGGGTCAAAACACCTTAAAACTAATAAATCCTAAAGCTCTACACTTTCTTTTTATTTCCTTTAAGGTATTTGGAAAATTTTAAGTTATCTCTTAATGTCATCCCAGTGAAGCCACTGTGAATCTAATTATCCAGCTAATGTACATAATTTGGTTTCCAAACATGGGTCTTGATGTATGTATGTTGGTTGATTCTATCTTTTGCTCGATTCTGATGTAATTGGGTTGTTTGTCTTCCTTCTCCTTTAAACCAATGTGCTTAAATTACTTTAAATGGATGTAAGTTATACCTAACTGCCTAATGAATTTCTGGGTTTATTTTTCCATCAGGAATTCGTGGCTACAGGTTTGAAGAAGGATGATTTCTTTTTTGGCGACATTAGTACACTGTATAAAGGTCAAAACACTATTGTTGATCTGAAAATTGACAGCCGCTCTAGTGTAAGATCTCTAGTGATACATTGCTTTCTGATGTATTTGTACCTAAATTGCCCTAAACCATAGTACCGAGCACATATATGCAGGTGTCGACAAAAGTAACCATCAACAATCTTATGCCTTCAGCTAAAGCTGCCATCAGCTTCAAAGTACCTGATCACAAGTCTGGCAAGGTTAGTGCATAGCCGTATCCAAAGCGAACACTATTAGAGTTTCTACCAGAAATGTTGTGTTGAGTACTGTTGGCTTTAGGGAAAGTGAATTGGTCTCAGTCTCATGGGATGTCAATCAACATTAACAAATTCGTGACCAATTTCTTTGCTAACTTTCAGCTGAATGTGCAATATTTCCATCCTCATGCTACACTCAATTCCAGCATCGGCCTCAACCCAACTCCTCAGCTAGATCTGTCAGCAACTATAGGAAGCCAGAAAGTTTGCCTTGGTGGTGAGGTCAGTTTCGACACAGCTTCCTCGTCACTAACCAAGTGCAATGCAGGGATCAGTTTCAACATGCCAGACGTCTCCGCTGCATTAATACTGTGAGAAACAACAACGGTCTCCAGTTCTTTCAACCCACTTTTGGTTTTTGGCTTAATGAGGATGTTAATATGTAGGGAGGATAAAGGTGAGAGTTTAAGAGCTACTTACGTCCACACTGTGAACACTTCCACATCCGTTGGTGCAGAACTGATCCGTCACTTCTCCAATCATAACAACAGCTTAACTGTCGGAAGCTCTCACTCACTGGATGCATTCACAGTGGTTAAGACCAGACTCTCTAACAGCGGAAAAGCTGCCATGGTGGTCCAAAGAGAATGGAGGCCGAAGTCGATTATCACTTTATCAGCTGAGTATGACTCGAAGGCTGTGACGTCTTCACCGAGGGCTGGTCTCGCCCTCGCCCTCAAACCATAAAAGTTAAAAAGAGCTCTTATCAGTTTGGAACAAATCTAAAACAATTCAATTTTCACCAAGTGCTAAAAACCAGCCCCCAAACGAATATGTTTGTTGGGTTATTAAATCACTTTAAAATTAATATTTGTTTCTCATCGTGATGTGAAAGAAAAGGGAGTGATCAAAACCCGATTATATTTAGCTGGAACTTGTTTTTGTTTCTTTTGACATCGATTTCATTTGGATCCTTCCAGTTCCATCTGTATACACAACTTATGGCAGATACACCTTGAAGGACACCGTTTTGTGGATTGTCAGGCCTAAAGCGACCCAATTACTAATCCATTAGCTTTCCAAAATGAATTAGGTCGAATTCTTTAGGGGAAAATAGGTTGGGCCACAATTTATTTGGGGTCATGTGCCCTTATCTTATTATCCTATCCAAAAACTGTCTTTTATGCGATTGTATTTCGAACTTCATCTTCTTCTTTTTTTGGTAGAAAACCGGGGACAAATCACCGAATAAAATTAATAATTTAAAAACGCAAAACATGCGAGGAAAACAAATCCCTCAAGCATCTTCGTTTACAATCCTCTCTAAACCAATAGGAATACTATTAAACATATGAAAACTTGAATTTAAAGAAAATGCATAATTAATTAAACCAGCTTGCTTACCTATAAACATAATAAATCTAAATAATTTATTTTCCTAATAAAAAATTATAACATAAACATACCAAGAAAGATAGAAAATGGGCATCGCCAATCTCCTTTTTCAAAAAGTCCACCACCATAATCGGATCCATCTCTAACTCAACCTGAATCGCTTTTAGTTCTCATGCTAGCACAAGACTGTAGTAGACTCTCCATAATTCTGCTAGTGATGTCAAGCATATACCAATGTTAAAAACAAAGCCATGCACTGAGTCTTATGTCGTTCTTGTCCATTAAAACACTACTCGCTGTTACATCAGGATTCCCTCTAGGTGCCCCATCAATATTCAATTTTATTCATCAATCATCTGGTAAGGTCCACCCAATCATCCTAGTTTCCGTTGTCCGAGCATTTCTAGTACCCTGGTCCGTTTTGAAAGCTAATGTCACTTCCTTGGCGTAATCTTTAACGAAGCAAGTTTGATCCCTACATAAAACAATGCTACCAAAAACATTTCCAGATCGCCGTTTCCAACTCCACCACATACAAATCGCAAACACAATACTCCATACAGAACCCGCCAATTCCAATTAAGAGGTGAGATTAAGATATAACCATTCCAAGAGATATTGGGAGAAAAACAAACTTTGTTTTGTGCGAGGGACAAGTCTGAACCAAATCCCTTGAATCGACGGAAAATCTCTAACAATGTGAAGAATTATCTCACTACCACCTTTGCATACGTGACAAATATCTGAGTCCCCTAAATGCTTCCTAAACCATTCTTAATTTTTCATTCGGGCTTAGTTCGATAGTAACCAGAGAAAAATCTCACATGCTCTGGTACTTTCATTCGCCAAATTAGATCAAAGAAGAGTTTCATATTTGAGCGGTGAACATCAAGTCCATGATAAGAGAATAAGCTGATTTTACTGAAAAAGCTCTATCGATCTAGCTCCCCAACTCAACCGATCACAGGGATTGGTTACATTATCCAGCACAATCGCTTGAATCTTTAAACGTGTATTCTCTAGCAAGTAAATGTCAATTAAAGACCAATGCCAGCCACGGCCACTTCTCCAAATATCGCACACTTTCAACGAGCTCAAATTTAGTGGAAGAGGAGTTGTGAAAATACCACTAAGGCGTTCATTCATTAATAATCTATCTTGCCAAAATAGCACATCATTTTCGTTACCTAGGACCCAAGAAAATCATGTCAATATTACATCATTTTATTTGTGCTTACGTGTCCTTGGATAAAATTTGCTTGAGCTTGTCCAGTTAGTTTTGGCATTACATTCTTCATACGCATGATCATTGTTTTTGTATTTGAACAACACATTACATAAACTAATAGGACGAAACTACATAATCTTCTCCAGTTTGGCAACCTTATCTTTTAACATCAACAAAGCATCATTCGTGCCATTTGGGAGAACTTTAGACTCAAAGAAGTTCAACACAAACTCAACTACCAACGAGCCTACTATGTCCAAACAGTGTTGATAAAAGCTTGGTTGGAAACAATCTCGGCCGAGAGGCTTATATTTTCCCATGCATCTAACCAAGTTCTCCACTTCAGCTTCTGTAAAAGGCATATTAAGAGCCATTACATCCTCTTGAGAGATCGACTCAAACCCAACTTTCAGTAGTGGTTTTCCCACCATATGAACATCATCAATAGAGTAAAGTTTCTTATAAAAAATCATTCCAACTCCTCCACACGGCATGAATCTAAAGCCCAATCCCTATCATCGTTTTTCAGCATGTTAATTTTGTTCCTCCATCTTTGAATTATGGTAAAATTGTGGAAGATCCATATCTCACTCGACTTTAGAAACTAAATCATCTCTTCCTGATCTAGACTGGCATCGAGTTCTTTCTGAAACTTCCTCTCTAACTCTAGTAAGTCACATGATTCACACAACTCTAACCGATTTTAAACCTCTTTAATATTCGATAGCAACCGTGTTTTCTTCTTATTTACGTCAACGAACACATCACGAATCCACTTCTTTAACTTAACTCGTAGCATTGCCAATGTAGCTGGTGTTACTACATCTCCATTCCACGTATTAACTAGCAAGTCTTTGAAGCTTCCATGACTCAACCACGCAGCCTTAAAGTGGAAGGCCTACGACTCGGATCACACATTAATTTCAGACTCAACTGAAGATACAAAGGTGCATGATTAGAGGCGAGAACTGGGAGATGGGATACCCGGAATTCCTGCCATTTCAAACATGTTTGGGCATAACAAAAGATGTGATCCAAGCATTTTGCAACAACACTACCCTCTGTGCAACCCCTCTGCCATGTAAACTTATTTTCAGAGAAGCCCAAATCGATCAACATGGACTCGTTAACCCATCTACCAAACTCCAGAGAATCCGATGATAAAGCTCCATTTCCTCCAACTCCCTCATCGACCCTCAAGGTTATGTTGAAGTCTCCACCTATTACGAGCGGATCTCTTGCTTGCCGACGGAGCGGTATATACTACCATGATGTGTTGAATATCTAAAGTGTTAGTCTCTCTAACATGACTAAATTGGTATGATGTCTCCACCACAATAATTATACCCTCAGTGGATCTCCAAAGTAACCACATACTCCCACTTTGGCTAACTGCATCCACTCGTGTAACTCCATCAAACCCGAAGCCTTGGAAAATTCATGTAGCTATATCCCCAGCAGCATGCGTCTCGAACAAGGCGAGAATGCAACCGGCCCACATTTGGATAGCAGTTGGGCATTCAAGGAGGACATGATTAATATACTCACTATTACTCCACATCTTGAGCACCTAGTATCACAATTTATACCACAATGATTCAAATTCTGATTGACTGAAATGCAACCGGACAATGCTTGCCACAGAAAATGTTTGATCTTATTTGGGATATTTAATTTCCAAATTTTGTTATATAAAGCTTGGAAATTTGGTCCAAAAAAGCCCACTGGAAGAAGTGAATAGGATTCTTCAGTTTGGTATCCCGGTTTGAAAGTATAATGTCTTGTCTTAGTGAAGTGACATCCCAAGTAGTCTGGGCGATTTCTTATTGGAATAGGGATCCCCAATATTAGATGTGCATCCAATGGGTTAAAATATTGGCGAACAAGTATCTCCTTCCAGGAACCGGAATTGTGGTAAATAAATTGATCTACCATAAGGTCAGGGAACAGAGAGAAAGTCAAATTAGTCGATGTTCTAGGTATCGAGTCTGGTATCCATGGATCCTTCCACACTTTTATTGATTTCCCTTCGCCAATTTTCCTTATAACACCTTTTGACACTAAATATCGCGCCGAAGTTATACTTCGCCAGCCATACGAAGGATTAGTAGTCATTTTCACCAATAACGGACATTGATCCTTGTAATATCTTCCTTTCATTATTCGAGCAAAGAGAGAATTTGGAAAGTCTAGTAATCTCCATAGTTGTTTTGATAAGAAAGCAGAGTTAAACTCCTCTAAAGCACGAAAACCAAGACCACCTTTGGACTTTGGTTTACATAGTGTTTTCTATTTTTTCCAATGGATATCTTTGGATGTTTCTGAATTAAACCACCAGAAATTAGCAATGGTTGAATACAATTTAAGGATCACCATCTTTGGCAGACGATAGCATGATATTACATATGTAGGTAAGACTATGAGTACAAATTTAATTAACACCTCCTTTCCCGCTCTCGGTAAAAATTTTGATGACCAATCATTTATACGTTCTTGTAGTCTCTCTCGGACAAAAGCAAAAACTTTTGTTTTAGCTCCGCCAATATTCTCAGGTAATCCTAAGTATGAGCCCATACCTCCAATATTAGAAATCCCAAGTGATTGATGCAACTCCAACTTATTAATTTCTGATATCGCGTGTCCAAATTGGATTGATGATTTATCAAAATTGATTTGTTGTCGAGATACCTTTTCATACTCTATTAGTATCTTCAATATTTTGAGCATTTCTTCTTTTGCTGCTTTACAAAAGTATATGTTGTCATCCGCGAATAACAAATGTGAAACAGTCGGGCTGGTCCGTGCGATTGAAATGTTTTTGATAAGCCCCCTTTCTTCAACAGAATGGAGTTTTGAGATTAAAATTTCCGTACATAGTATAAATATATAAGGTGACAAGAGTTCTCCTTGTCTAAGTCCCCTCTTAGTTTTAACACAGCCCCAAGCACACCATTGATCAATACTGAATATTCGACATTTCTGATACAATGGAGAACACATTTGAGCCATGATTCACTGAAACCCAGTTTACGAAGTAGAATTTCTACAACGTTCCATTCTACTCTATCACCAGCTTTACTCATATCCATCTTTATTGCTAAAAAATTACCCTTGATTGATCTATGCAAACGAAGAGCATGAAACATTTCCTGGGCAAACTAAAATTTATCTGATATAAGACGCCCAGCCACAAAGGCCGATTGCATTTCAGAAACCAATTTTTGTAAAATTCATTTCACTCTCAGACATAGGACTTTGTATATTATCATGTTACGGGCTCTTCTTTTAGTTTGGGCATGGAAAAAAAATTGTATTTTCATCCCCTTCCTTGAGCCATTTATTTATACTTTTTTCTTTCCAGTAAGTCTCTTCTTCAACATATTCACTTTTAAGCTCCTGATTAGCTTGACATATTCTCTCTAAATTTGGAAATTTGTTGTTCTTTAAATCTTCCACTAATTGTTTTAAATTTGTAATTTGACGTCTGCCATATAGTAGGTTCTTACACCTCCAGTGAGAAAACCTCACTCTTCGTCCTACATTTGAGACCCTTACAACTTTTTGTGATAACAACCTCACTTAACCCCGGTTTACCGACCCAACATCGATCAAATATAAATTGACTCCTAAAGTTAGAGGTTTAGTCTGAAAATTGGCCTAAGATAGGTCTATGATCCGACCCAATCATGTCTAGATACTCGATTGCAGAATGAGGAAATCATTCATGCTAATCTTCATTTCTGAAAGCTTTGTCCAGGATGCAACAGACCCCCCCCCCCCCCCCCCATTATTTCAAACCCCTCTCCAGGAACATTGATTTCCAAGTTTTGGGAAGTCAATGAGTCCACAATCCAATAACATTTGACTAAAGGTTAGAAAGGAGGACGCATGTCGTAAGGACCCTCCTTGTTTTTCATGATTGCCAGAGAGTTTATTGAAATCTCCTATTAATAGCCAAGGATCTTTTCTTTGAATACCCAATCTAGTTAATCTTTCTCAAACTTGATCTTGTTTGTGTTGAATAGGTTCACCATAAAGAAAAGTGATATATGTTAGTTTTCCCTTTAAATCTAAAGACACATAAATTATATTTGTATCCTTGTGATTGATTTTAACCTTCCATTGATCTGAGAAAAAAGAGTGACAACCCTCTAGTTGTACCAGTTGGTTCAACGGTAGTAAGTAAACTATAACCAAAATGCATCTAAATTTATTCCATAAAAAGATAATTATTTTTAGTCCCATAAAGAAATAACATATTCGGTTTAAACCGCTTCCAAACATCTCTCAAAAACCAACCGAGATTTTATTACCATCAATCCCTTGATAGTTCCACCATAGAATATTAATCATAAATCTAAAATTTCATAGGACTCTTGTTCTTATCATGGATTGTCCCCTCTGTGGCTTTATTATGCTTTGGAATCTTTCATGGTGACATAGCCTTAATAGCCATCAATTTCATGAAACTCACTCCTCTAATGGGAGTAGAATACTTAGATATCGGTTTGCTTGGACCTGCTGGAGGTTTTACTTGCCGAGCCATGTGACACTTTTGTAGAGTATTTGCGAAAACCTCATTTATTTTATCACATTCGCATCTGTAATATTTTTGACATTGATCACCGCAACCCTAAATGCTAGATCATCCTCTGAAGAAGATAGTGTTGAGTCTTGCACTGTCTCATCTGAACCTGTAGCCAAAGAGCCAACGACCTTATTGGGTCTCACATTCTCTGCAGCTTCTATGTGTTCCACTTGGTGCCTCTCTTGAGGTTTACTCTGATCCACATTTGCATCAGGAAACATTGTTGACGACTTATCGTCTTGAAAGAGAGGTCTCCTAACCTTGTAATAGGAAAATTTTACCACCCCATAACACCAGAATTATTTTTTACATTCTTATTCAATGAAAGCATAATATAAGTTGTATCAAAAGCGACATTTAAAAGCTGCAAGTTTACCAGTTTTTCAGAGTTACAGTTGGGTTTAAGGAGAGCCTAACCACAAGCTCTCCTATTACCACTCGGTCCAACAATGTTGTTATTGTTCGGTTTTGACAAATTTGTTTTCCTTTGTCATTAGTGCATTGAGTAGCAGCAGCCGTTTTGGCCTTGTAAAAGTTGCTAGTGTCATGGGTCATTCTTCTCTTTTAATTTGCACTCTTCTTTATTCCACACAAAAACAATGTAGTTCAAATTAATTAAAGAATAAGTATCATATAATTACTGATTTCCTTGAACTAGAGGCAACCTCAACGTGAACAGATCTCCAAAAACAAAAATGTAATCTTTTTGTAGTTTGCATACTACATTTTGAATACACATGTATGTTATTTAAAAATCAAAAACAACAACCAAAATATAATAATCTTCACTGAAGTTAGTCGTACCTATCTACAACTTTACTCTGCAACAATCCTAAAATCTTATTAGGTTGTTAATGGCTTCTTGACTGGAATCCCGAAGGAATCGACACTCCAAGATGTAAGAATAATCATTGGTCTTCAAAGAACTTGAGTAACTCCCACCTTATGTATATCAAACCTAAGATTGTTGATGTTTCAACTCGCCTTTAATCAAGCAAGGTGGTGGAACCACATAATATATACTCGAGGAGCCCCCACCTTTGGTATATTATACTGAAGATTGTTGTTGTTCCGACTCGCCCCTTCATGCCAATGGTTGGGAATGGCCACACAAGTGTGGTGGAAAACACTTGATAAATTGGTTTGATCCCTTGGATATGACACACCAAGAAAATCAAGAAGTTCACAAAGAACAAAAGAAAATCACTCTCAAATTTATTGATTAAAAATTTGGATCCCTTAAAATGATAATTACATGAGTTTATATAGAAAAGAAAGGACTCTCTAGATTTCTTTATACTATTGAATGTCTTTGGAAATGAGAATAAAGACTATTAAGTAAATGACACAATTAATTAGGACTTGAATGAAAATGACTCTTGAACTTTTGGCCTCAAAATATCTAAAAGTCTCTCCAAATTTGTCACAATTCATGGGCTGGACTATAAGACTTGATTTAGGACTTCTCTTGGACTTGTAAAAGGCTCAAAGTGGGTTGGACTTGGCAAGTATGAAGTCCAATGGATTTTTCATGTTGTTCTTTGTCCAAAAGGCCTTAAATAAATCCACAAATGCTCTCCTTGATTTGGTTAGCTCATGATCTTGTAATTGGTTCGGTTGTAATCTCCAAAGCTCTCTCGCGATCTCCCTTGCTTAGCTCCAAGTTCTCCTTAGCTTCCTTGCTGTTTTCCATGATCATATTATCCTCTTCCTCTTGAAAAGGATTTGACCTTGACCTCAAATCAAGTTCAGATTCATCTGCATCAAAGGAATCAAGTCAGAAAGTTGAAGCTAGAACTAATTTTGTACTCGCTTTGCAAGTCTATCTTGTAGGCGTTTTCATTGATCTTTTCCAAGACTCAAAATGGTCCAATGGCCATTGGCATCATCTTAGACTTCCTTTGAGCTGGAGATTGTTCCTTCTTCATGTGAACCCAAACTAAGTCTCTGGGTGTGAAGCTCCTCTCATGCCTTCCTTTGTTGGCTTGCTTTTGATATTGCTTAGTCTTTTGCTCAATATTAAGCCTTGTCTTCTCATGAATTTTCTTGACCATCTTAGCTTTCTTTTTCCCATCTAAGTTAACAAGCTCATTAATAGGTAAAGGTGATAAATCCAATGGAGTTAATGAATTAAAACCATACACAATCTAAAAACATGAAAAGTTAGTAGCCGAGTGGATGGAATGATTATAAGCAAACTCAACATGAAGCAAGAAATCTTCCCAAGTTATGATCTTTTTTTTAATTATAGCACACAACAAGGTGGATAAAGTCCTACTGACTACTTCAGTTTGCCCATCAGTTTGTGGATGAAAAGTAGTAGAAAACAACAACTTCGTCCCTAACTTAGTCCACAAAGTTTTCCAAAAATAAATAAGAAACTAAGCATATCGATCTGAAACGATCGTCCTAGGCATGCCATTTAAACGCACAACTTCCTTAAAGAACAAATCAGCAACAAATGTAGCATCATCAAATTTGTGACAAGGAATGAAATATGTCATCTTAGAAACTCAATTTACTATATTTACCTTGAGGTTAGACTTTATACTTAGCTTGCTTACAAGGAACACACTGTGCACAAACTCGTTCCACATCTCTTTTCATATGCAGCTAATGGAAATATTCTTTCAGAACAGCCATGGTCTTGGAAACTCCAAAATGTCCCATAAGGTCTCCTCCATGTGATTCCCTAACCAAAAGATCTCTTAAAGAACAAGTAGGAATGCACAATTTATATTCAAAGAATAGAAAACCCTCATGGAGATAGAATTTTCCATACGCATGCTTTACACAAGTTTAAACACTTCTTGAAAGTCAATGTCAGATTTATATATCTCTTTAGTGTGCTCAAAACCAAGAAACTTAGCATCAAGAGTAGACAGTCGCGCATATCTTCTTGACAGTGCATCAACCACAATGTTCTCCTTTCCTTGTGTATACCGTATGACGTAAGAAAACGTCTCAATGAATTCCATCCAATGAGCATGTCGTTTATTTATTATTGTTAAACCTCCAAGTATTTCAAAGACTCATGATCCGTATGAATCACAAACTGCTTTGGCCAAAGATAGTGTTGCCATGTTTGCAAAGTTCTTACCAAAGCATACAACTCATTATCATAAGTCGGACAGTTTAGAGTTTCTCCTCCGAGCTTCTCACTAAAGTACGCGATTGACTTCTTTGCTTGCTTATAAGCACAGCTCCAATACCTACACTTGATGCATCACATTCAGTCTCAAACATGTTAAGAAAGTTAGGCAACGATAAAAGTGATGCATTAGTGAGTTTCTCCTTAAGTTGTTGGAATGTGTTCTCTTGAGCTTATCCCCATTTAAATCCAACATCTTTCTTGATCACTTCAGTTTCAATAAGTGGGGCAGCAATAGTGCTAAAATCACAAAAAAACCGTCTATAGAATCCATAAAGGTCATGGAAACTTCGAACTTCTCCTACGGTTTTAGGACTTGGCCATTCTCGGATCGCTCTCACTTTCTCCTCGTCTACTTGAATTCTATGTGCACTCACAACAAAGCTTAGAAACACAAGGTTATCCGAACAAAATGTACACATTTTCAAGTTAGCATATAGCTTTCCCTTTCTTAGTACACGTAAAACTGATTTCAAATGTTCATTGTGCTCTTCCAAACTTTTCCTAACAACTAGAATATCATCAAAGTAAACAACCACAAACAAACCAACGAAAGGTCTCAAAACATGGTTCATTAACCTCACAAACGTGCTAGGTGCATTAGTTAATCCAAAAGGCATGACTAATAACTCATAAAGACTATGTTTTGTTTTAAAAGCACTTTTTTATTCATCACCCTCTTTCATTCGAATTTGGTGGTATTCACTCTTAAGATCAATTTTAGAAAAGACACAAGAACCATGCAGCTCATCTAACATAACATATAAGTGAAGAATGGGGTGTCTATACTTTACCGTGATATTATTGATGGATCTACAATTAACACACTTACGCCAAGTTCTATCCTTTTTAGGAACTAGTAAGACGGGCACGGCACTCATTCTCTCACGGATATATCTTTTCTCCAGCAGCTCGTTCACTTGCCTTTGCAACTCCTTGGTCTCTTCCGGATTGGTTCTATAAGCTGGACGGTTTGGAATGAATGTTTCGGGTACAAAGTCTATTTAATGCTCATTCCCTTTGATTGGAGGTAAACCACTAGGGTTCTCATCCGAAAATACATCTCCAAAATCCTTCAACAAAGAAGAAACACCACTAGGTAAATCGGGGTCAAGGTTAGTAGAAATCTCTTTGTATATAAGTATAAACATAGGCTGATGTGAAACCAAAGCTCTCTTTATCTCACTTGACCTCACAAAGAAATTTTGGTGTTTTCTCTTTTTTCTCTCTTTGTGTATTTCCTTCTTAAGCTCGCTCTTTTTCAGTGTTTCTCTCTCAATCTCACTCTCTTTTTGGTGTTTTGTGTTTGAGTCACTCATAGCTCTCTCCACACATTGCTTTAGAAGCAAATAATCTTGGTAGATCTCATTAGGAGTCATAGGAACAGGTGTAATAATTTTCCCCTTGGAACCAAATGAATGATTGTTGGTGAAATCATCATGAACGACTTTTCGATCATATTACCATTGTCTCCCAAGAAGAATATGCCCAACCTCCATTGGCACAATATCACAAATCACCTCGTCCTTATACTTCCCAATGCTAAATGGAAGCACAACTTTCTTTGACACTTTGAGTTCTCCAAACTCACTTAACATTGAAGCTTATACGGCTTGGTATGTTTTTCAGTATTCAATCCCAACTTCTCCACAAGTGTAGTACTTGCCACATTCGTGCAGCTTCCTCCATCAATTATTAGACTACACACCTTATCAAGAACAAGACATCGTGTGTGGAATAGATTTTCACGCTACACGTTCTCCTCTAGCTTACTTTGCACACTCAAAGACCTTCTAGCTACTATAAGATCTCATTTGGCTGCTGGTAACTCCAATTCATCTTGAGATGACATAGAATTGGAAATCACTTCCTCTTCAGTTTTGTACTCTCCATTGGCTCTAAGTATTATGGTCTTCTTGTTTGAGCATTCATTTGCATAATGTCCCCTGCCATGACACTTAAAACATTGCATATCACAATTTTATGTAGAAGAGGATTCAATTTTACCTTTGACCTCTAGTCGGCTAGGATTTGGCTTGGATTCAAACTTTGGCTTGGGAACAGTTTTATTTTCGCATGAGTAGCTAGGACGTTGAGTAGTAGAACTCATGCCATAAGTTTGACGTGTGCTACCCTTCCTCTTGAGTTGTTGCTCCACCAAGATAGCCATATGCAACATATCTTCCAATTCTACATATTGTTTTATCTCTACTTGGTCTTGGATCTCACGATTCAAGCCACTAATAAACCTGGCCAAGGTAGCCTCACGATCTTCATTTATAACGGCTCTCATCATAAGTATTTCCATCTCTTGAAAATAATCTTCCACACTGTGGTTGTCTTGCACCAATCACCTAAGTTTTTGATGTAACTCTTGGTGGTAGTGATTAAGAACGAACTATCGCCTCATCAAGGTTTTCGTGTTTTTCCAAGTCTCAATGGGTCTTTCTCCATTTCTTCTCATGCTTGTCACCACTTGATCCCACCAATTAATGCATAATCATAAAATTCAGTGGCCGCAACTCGTACCTTGTTGAGCTCATAATAGTATTTGACAATTGAAAACGAGTTCAACCTTTTTCTCCCATTCAAGATAGGCATCTGGATCATTATTTCCTTGAAATGATGGAATTTCAGCTTAAGTTCTCCTAAATTGTCTTCAGCCCGACCTCTTGCTTCTCTAGCTCGTCTAGGTCTCCTTCGACAAGAGTTAGATGATTGTTCCATTCGACCATAGTAGTCAACTCCTCTTCCTTGTTGTTCAGCCGGTGGTTGATCTCCTTGTACGTTAGGCAGCCGAGGTTGTTGCCTAAGTGTCATCTCATTTTGAACTTGATCCAAACGTTCATGGACTGCTTCTATCTCAACTCTCAACAATCAAGTCATCTCTTCCGTCATATCTTGAATTTGGAGATTTGGAATTCCTTGTATTTGCTTACCCTCCCGATTGTTGTTATTGTCGTTTGACATATTTAGAACCTGTAAAAAAAAAGATTTTTTAATAGAAAAATGCTTCACAATCTCTCAAGTGTTTGACACACAAGTGTTTCATTCAAATTATTGGTTTTTCTCTTAAAATAGTATCACAATCTTACGCTTTTCCTCTCTTTTTGATTCTAAAAAAAACTAATCAAACACTCAACTCTTAGATAGATCTTGATACACAAACAAACAACGAACAAACTTTATTCTTTTTTTGTTTTTTTTAAGTAATAGAAGATGAAGAGTTTATATATATATATATATACATTTTTTTCTTTTGCTTTTTTAAAAATTAAGAAGAAAAGATTAACATATAAAAGTTATAAAACTAGAAGATAAAAAGGTATAAGATGAATAGATAGAAGATGAAAAAACAAATTAATTTGGAAGTGTGATCTGATACCAAATGACGCGAAATATGACACACCAAGAAAATCAAAAAATTCACAAAGAACAAAAGAAAATCACTCTCAAATTTATTGATTAAAAAGTTGGATCCCTTAAAATGATAATTACATGAGTTTATAAGAAAGGACTATAGATTTCTCTAGACTATTAAATGTCTTTGGAAATGAGAATAATGACTATTAAGTAAATGACACAATTTATTAGGACTTGAATGAAAATGATTCTTAAACTTTTGGCCTCCAAAATATCTTTTAGTCTCTCCAAATTTGTCACTATTCATGGGCTGGACTATAAGATATGATTTAAGACTTCTCTTGGACTTGTGAAACGTTCAAAGTGGGTTGGACTTGGCAAGTATGAAGTCTAATGGATTTTTCATGTTGTTATTTTTTCAAAAAACCTTAAATAAATCCACAAATACTCTCATTCATTTGTTTATCTCGTAATTTTGTAATTGGTCCGACTGAAATTTTTAAAACTCTCTCGTGAACTCCCTTATTTAACTCTAAATTTTTCTTCTCTTCTTTACTGCTTTCCATAATCATATCACCTTTAATCTTGTTCGCTTTTCTTTACTCATCACATCGGCTCTTTTACCTTTTTATAGTCACACCTACTTGGATCTAATTTATGGTTGAATGCTAATTATAATTCGTATATTTTATCATTACTTAGACTGTAAACTTATAATTGGACCTATAAAACAAAAAAGTTTAAGTCCATCTCATTTGTAGACTAATTCACGTGGAATTACTTTCGTAAAACACACACAACAACAACAACAAAAAAAAGACATTTTGTTAAATGAACAGTATAACTGACCACATATACTCGGCAAAAAAAAGACACTGATGAAAAAGACACTTATTAATCAATATTAAAAGATAACAATTTTGACACACTTTGTTACAAATAAATATTCCAAAAATCCAAAAACGTTACTTGAAAAAGCAAAGAACACTCGTTGGAGTCTAGAGGGTAATCCATTATTATTAGTAGTATAATTATTGTTTTGATAAATTGACTATTCCATCAATAAAATTCAGCAACTCCATCACTACTAGTATAATAACCTAAACTGAAAATTTCATAATTCAAAAGATAAACTCCAAAACCCAAATTCATAAAACTCTTTTTTCTTATTTCTCTCTGTCTTTTACATTTGTTCTCTTTTAAATGTCTCCACATATCACAAATGGCTTTTAACATAGTGACATACGATAAATCAATATAAGGCAGTCTATTTACACAACTTATTTACACATCCAGATATCAAATCTCTCCGGGCTATATCTTCATCTTGCCTCTTTCACCATCACCATATCAACTTTCAAAGCTTCAACCTTTTTTTTTTTTTTTTATGTTTTCTCCAGAAAATTTGACAAAGCAATAAAAAAGTAACTCTTTTGTTTATAAATTGAGAGAAACCCATCTCTTGTCTCTTCTGATCTCTCAAAGCTTTCACCTTTTCCCTCTTCTCTCTCAAACCAAAATCATCTTTTATCTGTTTAAACCGTAAAGTTCACACCTTTTTTTCAAAAATCCTCTGTTTTCTTCTCTCTGCTTTGAATTGATCTAATCTTAAAAGAAAAATGAAAGAGTATTGGACATCATTAGCGTCGCTTCTCGGAGTCTTAGCTTTTTGTCAAAGCTTAATGCAATCAATATTCCCACCGGAGCTCCGTTTCGCTTTCCTGAAATTCTCCAACAGAGTCTTCCACATCTTCTCTTCTTATTGTTACTTCGACATAACGGAGATTGATGGGGTTAACACCAACGAACTCTACAACGCTGTGCAGCTTTACCTCAGCTCTTCCGTTTCAATCGCCGGAAACCGTTTAAGCCTCACTCGCGCCGTTAACTCTTCCTCCATCACTTTCGGCCTCTCCAACAACGATTCAATCGTCGATACCTTTAACGGCGTTACAGTTCTCTGGGAACACGTCGTTACTCAACGACAAACTCAAAGTTTCGCTTGGAGACCTTTACCTGAAGAGAAACGTGGATTCACTCTACGAATTAAGAAAAAGGACAAAACTTTAGTCCTGAATTCGTATTTGGATTATATCATGGAGAGAGCTAACGAGATCCGTCGGAAAAACCAAGATCGTTTGCTTTACACGAATTCACGAGGTGGGTCACTTGATTCAAGAGGACATCCTTGGGAATCAGTTCCTTTTAAGCATCCAAGTACTTTCGATACTCTTGCCATGGATCCGATTAAGAAGCAAGAGATCATGGATGATCTTAAGGATTTTGCAGAAGGTCAAATGTTTTATCAGAAAACAGGTCGAGCTTGGAAAAGAGGATATTTGCTTTACGGACCACCAGGAACTGGTAAATCTAGTATGATCGCGGCTATGGCCAATTATCTCGGTTACGACATTTACGATCTCGAGCTCACTGAGGTTCATAGTAATTCAGAATTGAGGAAACTACTGATGAAAACGAGTTCTAAGTCGATCATTGTGATTGAAGATATTGATTGTTCGATCTATTTGACGAATCGGAAGAAGAATAACAGTAATGCTGTTGCGTCCACGCAAAGGAGTTATTACGACCAGGAAACAAGAAACGGGTCGGGTTCAGGAGAAGAATCTGGTAATGGAAACACAATAACTTTGTCAGGTTTGTTGAATTTTACAGATGGGCTTTGGTCCTGTTGTGGAAGTGAGAGGATCTTTGTGTTTACAACAAATCATATCGAGAAGCTTGATCCTGCATTGCTAAGAAGTGGAAGAATGGATATGCATATTTACATGAGTTTCTGTAATTTTCCATCGTTGAAGATTTTGTTGAGGAACTATTTGGGTTATGAAGAAGAACATATAGATGATGAAGTTCTTAAGGAGATGGAGAGAGTGGTGGAGAAGGCAGAGATGACGCCTGCTGATGTAAGTGAGGCTTTGATTAAGAATAGAAGAGATAAGGGGAAGGCAATTAGGGAGCTGTTGAATGATGTGAAGAGCCGAGGGGAAAGAAATATGAAAGATGGGAAATTGAGGAGTGGAAGTGGGAATTTGACTGAATTGGACGCTGTTGAGGAAGAAGAAAAGAGAGCTATAGATAGTCAAAATGAAGATGATGAAGAAGAAATTGAGCTTGAGGACAATATTTGTAAGACCAGAGAAGATTGAATATGTTTTTTTGTCTTATTTATTAGTACTACTATTTTAAGTTTTGTAATGTAGAAGACAATGCATGGTCAAAAGTTGTGTACTTTCTGATTCTCTTTATATGGATTTTGGTTGCTGCTGGATGAAAAACATGAAAGTCAAAAAGTGAAAAGACCTGAGCAGATTGAAATATGTTCAGGGCATTTCCATAAGACATTATATAATTTTAAATATAGAATTTTTTTTCTCTGAAAAGTATTTTAAAAATTTTAAATTTGAAGTTTTAGGTAGTAAAACTTCAAATATATAGTGTCATTAATCAAAACTTCAAATTTGAAATTTTTTTCTTTTTACATTTTGGTCCTTCCAATTATATATATTATTTATAATTCTTAAATATTTTCTCATTTCTCATTTTAATCTTTGAGTTTTTTTATATCTCATAAATCTTTAAATTATTTCTATAAATTTAAGTTTTACACATTAAAAAAAATAAAACAAGATTTAGATTATTTTAAAAGTAGAATTAGACAACAAGAATATAACAAAACAAACTTAATAAAAAAACTTCTAGAAAGGTACATGAAATTACAACAACACTAGTAATATGGTAAACTTGCTCCATAAACTCCAAAATTTTCAAAATATCTTTCAAAAAAATTTTGTGTAGCCAAAGGTGGTTGTTGTTGTTGTTCTTGACATCTTTTTTGTACAATCCGTTTTCAACAATTTTATCTCGTAATCTACAAATATAAAATATAGAGAATCATTTTTTACTTCGAAATGTACTAGTTGAACACATATGGGAGCATTACGGATATAATTTTATGGAATAATATGGTATTTTTTGTAATGTAATATTTAATTATGTATTTTTATTTTTAGTTTTATATTTTAATGTAAGTTTTTATTAATTAATATTGTTGTAATATTTATATATATGTGTTAGTATTTATCAAAAGTTGTATGAATTTGTATTAGTTTTAACAAATATAAGGACCATTGTATAAAATACAAATAGTTGTAAGGTAAATTTTGAAGTTTTACTTTTGGAGAGAAACACTTTGAAACTTCGAATATAGAGTTTAGAAAACTTCAAAATAGAGTTTTTTGGAGATGTTTTTAAAAGGGATGAGTAGTTGATGCAGATTTTGTATGTGGGGAATGGGAAATGCTAAAAGTGAAATGGATCTCACCATTTTATTTTATGTTATATGTGTAGTTATTATAAAATAATATTGGACCAAATATTTGTCAAATTACAGCCATAACAGTATATTATTTCCCATAATAATTGGATTTTATTTGAAGTATGCATTGGCTGTACTCCTACACCGATTGTTACAAATTGGTTTCCAAATTTCAAGATCGTTTGGATAAGTTTTTGTCACTATCCACAATTGCAAATGAATTGATCATCTAGTTTCACGTATGCTTTGATAGTTAAAAACAAACAAAAAACAAATTATAGCAATTGAACTGATAGTAAAAATCTTCTATATATAATATGAATATCTAGAATCGAATTCCAACAGAAAAAGCTAAAGAAATAATTGTTTAATTACTTGATTAGACACTTCTTCAATTTTGTTTTTCTAATTATAAGGTAGAAATTAGACAGAAATAATTATTTTATTGAACGAATTCGTATAATTTGATTTAGGAGTTAGGAGAATTCGTATAATTACAAAAATGAGCATATTCTAGCTTTCTTGTCTTTCGCTTCTTGAGGTAATCTTTCATAGTCCCGAGACTAGAAACGACTCTTCTTTTCTCTTTGACAAATCCGGTCTTTTCGCTCCACCTCATTGCCCTCTTTTTCTCCTTATTCGAAATCGACTCCCCTTTTCTTGCCAAATTTGAGCTTTGGTTTACTTCACGGTGTTAATGGGCCGAATTGCATACGGATTATTAGTAATTATTCGACCTACTTCTTATTGGGCTTTTACGGGCCGAGCTGAAGGAGGTTTGGGTATCAACATTGTCGTTTAATGATATAGAAATTGTTAAAATGGGTACATGTTTTGTGAAACAAAACAAAAACAATTGATACCTTTTTGTGTAGTGATAAATAGAGCTGTCATAAATTAAGTATTGGGTTCAGAATCATCCTTCCATTATAATATCATGCATACGTTCTTAGATGTATGTATGTATGTCAATGAACACTCACATTTATAAGTTTTAATTAATAAGATTTGAAGTGTCAAACACTTAAAGTTGACGATTTGGTAAAGCCAAGACGCCAAGTTGCTCTAAATTTAATTTCCATTTGTTTTAGAGGATCCCACTGGTTCTGCTTACTTTTATGTTCTTTAAAAATATTGAGTTATGAATCAACTAATTTAATATTAGTAACTTTGGCCACTAGACATGTCACTTTACAATAAAACACAAGTATGCTAATCACTTTACATATTTTATTTTTGCAAAACCAATAGTTAGGATTTAGGAGTTAGGAGACACTTAGAGCCGTTTTAGAAGATAATGTTTTGGGTATTTGTCTTAGACCACGACACAACAATCAATTTAAAAGAATCGTAGTTAAATAAAATTATGATTATGTTTTTCTTTTCTTTTTTTAGTCTAAAACTTAGTTTAATTAAAAAAGTTAGTGTTACACAAAAAATTAAGAAAATTATTTGACATTAAATATTTCAATTAACTAGAATTTTGAGATTGACATTTTCTTATCAATTAGTTATGATTGTTTATTATTACTTTTATAAGATGTGTAGGAAATTTTTTCATAAATATATATATATATATATATATATATTGATTTTAAAAGTTGTTCAATATTCATTCACTGATTGCAAAATAAAAAGAGATTATTTCATGAAAACTCTAAACATTCTTAAAAGAGTTTTCGTGTTTTTCTCATTCGTGTTATTTTCTCAAATATTTTTGAAAATTTTAAAATATTTAAATGTGTTTGATACGTTGATTATACAAGTTTAGTGAATGAATTTACAGAAAAATTGTAAACTAGATTTTTTCATTAAAATAATTATGTATTTAATTTTTAACAAAATACAATAATTTTTTTATAAACTACAAAAAAAGAAAAAAAAATTTGCTCTAGGCCTCCAATAAATTGAGCACTGCACTAGAAGGATTATATGTACTTGGTGCTAAATAGCCGCATTGCAATATTATTTCAAATAAAGAATTTTCATAGTGGATAATTGACCTAAAAATGATATGTTCTTTTGATTTAATTCGGTTGGCAATGGTGTGGTCAGAGGCGTGCCTCTTTGAAGAAAAAAGACTTTTGCCTTTGGCCACATATCATAAAAGTGCTTGGAACCTATTGGTAAAGGTGTTGTATCTTGGCTTCTTTCTCATAGGAGCTTTAATTTGTTTTGAATTTGGACTATCTATTTTGGAGAATTCCTCCTTATGTAGATAGACATAGTTTCCCTTAGCTATTATGCTTCATTTAAAAGGAGAGGACTGAAAAGATTTTCATGAATATTGATGGGGATCTTACGGAAATTGTTCGACATGCTAAAAAAAAGGCTTCTACTTAGAATAAGGTGAACGTGAGGATAAAAACTGCTCAAGCTTTGACATCTGATGAGAACTCTCAAGTTATATCCGAGATGAAGGAGGTGATTCTCATACCCATACCAGTGTCACTGGCTTTCACTAGATATATGTGCTTCATGGGCAGGTCCCAGGAAGATTCTAGGTATTAATCAAGTTTAGATTGGTACTGCTTAACTGATGGTTTTGGTGGAGTTAATTTTAGAGTGTGTGTTATTCGTCGAAGTTTGTCTATGTTGCATTCAGAGACCGAAGCTCTATGTGGGCGATGTCCAGTCTTCATTCACTCCAAATTACAGAAGTGGCATTCGCAGTAGATTATGCAGAAGTTTTGATGATGGTAGAAGATCCAGAGAGTTGGCCAGCGTTCATCTCATGGACTGAGGATTCTACTAGACTTAGAAGTCTCTTATATTTCTTTTCATTATCCTTAATCCTAGATCGCTAAATTACAAAGCTATTTTTCTGGTACATTGTGAGATCTGTTCTTTTGGGTTCAATTAGAAAATAAATTAATTCAATCTGTTATGCCTAATAAGTAAATAGAACCCTAGACATGTGTATATATGTATATACATATAAAGTTCCAAGAGATCGCTAGAAAACTTTAAAGAGAAGAAACTCTATTTACCATCTCATCGAAGCTGTAAAAATAAAGCGGAAGAGGAAGAGAAATATAGTTTCTGAGTAATCTTATATTTGGTGGGTATGTGCTTTATCATTTGATCTACATGTAGCCGAAAGCAAAATAATATTTAGAGTTATAGTTTAAAAGTTACGATAATTTTCCCCAAAATTAAAATATAGAAATTGAATTCATGATCACCTATATTGAAAACCTGTTTCGCAGCAATTTATAAAGAGCTAGAAAACTATTAAATTGTTGTTGGAAACGGCTGATAGCAATAAAAAGGAAAATTCCCAGTAACAAAGCCCTTTGTATTATATAGGCCAAAGACTCAGGAGACAAAGAGTATTCTAAGCCTTCAATAGGAGTAGCCATGGGCATTCGGGTATTCGGGTCGGTTCCAGGTAGGAATCGATCGGATCCGGGTCTTTCGGGTATATGATTTTGATACCCGTTTAAGAACCGAATTTAAATCGGTTCGTTTTCGGGTCAGGTCGGATCGAGTCTCCACATTGAATACCCATATTAGAACCAAAATGAGTTCGGGTCAGTTCCGGTTCCGGAATCGGATCGGTTCGGATCCAGATTTTAAACAAAATTTTTGGGTAAAAACAAAATTTGGGTAAAAATACCCGAAATGAAAAAAAAAACCGAAACCGGAAGAAAGTTTTATAACATAATAAAATACTGATTGTCAAATAAGTTTAACGGCTTAAGTATAGAACAAAGATCTATAATATCGAATTGTTTGCTTGAAACAAAGATCTTGCAATCCTCCACTCCCTTCACTCCAAGCATTCGTCATTCACTGAAACACTATAAATTAACATAACTCAAGTGATGTTTACATATGTTCACATAAGTACTGATTATGATTATAAGCAGACAAAGTTATGATTACTCTATACCTGATACTTTAGCCACATAAATCTCCATAATCTTCCAACTCTATGAAACAAAAAACATTGAACAAGTTAGTAACAATAGAGAAATCTGATAACAAAATCATGTAACAATTTAAATGTTTCATACCTTTCATAAGATCATCTTGCAGTTCAATATCTGATAGTATTTTTTGAATAGATAGAGCTACTTTATCATTCATATGAAACTCTGATTTCAACCATTCTTGAAGACACATCAAGACTTGAATCATTTTATGTGTAAGACAATTTCTGGATGGATTTAATACCCTTCCACTAGTACTAAAAGCTGATTCAGATGCCACAGTAGATATTTGCATTGCAACTATGTCCTTGCAATTGCAGACAGAACAGAAAACTTCAAAACATTACTTTTCCACCAAGACAGAACATCGAAATGTGCTCCAGCCACTAAATTAGAATTCTCTATATTCTCCTTTAGATAGATCTCTAATTTTGTACTAGGATCCTATTCTTAGATTGGTTAAAACCAATGCAACCACTAAAATCATGCCACTTCAATTTTCTTTACAACCTTTACCAACTCTTCTCGCAGCACAAGTCAAACCCAGAATCATCTTTTCGAAAATTCATGATAAATCAAGAGACCAAAACAAAATTGTAAAATAATCAATTTCATATCCATATAAGCTTAATAACTAAGAATTGATCAATTATAAGCTTCAAATCAAAAAACCCAAAAAAAAATTGAAATTGTATAAACCCTAATATATGCTCCTAATGATAAAATGACCAAAATCAACTCAAATATAATCAGAACATTATAATCATAAGCTTATTCCATGGAAATTGAACAATTTTAAGCTAATTTCATGAAACCCTAAAAACAAACAATCAAAGAGAAGTGAGATACTTACCTGTGATTTGGCTCTCGATGATGCCGATGTTGTCAACAACACTCGTGGTGATTCTGGTGAAGATGAGAAATGGAGTCGAGGTTCAACTTCGTCTTCCAGCTTGAATGATTTTTTTTTTGGAATTTTGGCTGCGATTTACGTTTGCGTGTGTACGGAAGAAGAAAGGTCGGTGATACAAACAAGAAGCGTGGTTTTGTTTTCGGATATACTCGGAACCGACCCGATACCCGCGGATCCATGACATAGCTACCCGATGGTTACTTTCTCTACTATCCGAACCCGACCCGGACCCGATCTGATACCGCGGGTCCATGACATAGCTACCCGATTGTTACTTTCTCTACTACCCGAACCCGACCCGGATCCGATCTTTTGGGTCGGTTCTAACTCGGATATTCAGATCCGGGTATTTTGCCCAGGGCTAAATAGGAGCAATGAAAGGAGCCTTTATTTTATTCTACGATTATTTTATAAATTTTTATATTTTATTTATAGCAACAATTGGAGTAGTCTGCCCAAGTTCCACCTTACCATTTGCGAAGTTGATCAACTTAAATATTGTAGTATTTATTTCATTACTGAAATGTAAAAGCAAATCGGATTAAACAGATAATATAACAATGAAGAGATGCAAAAGATACACAAGTACACAAAACCTTACATGACATAAGAAGAAGAAAAAGAAGGCCAAACTCAAAAACATTATAGAAATTATATAAACAATGAAAATCTTATAGAGATAAATGTATCAATTGCACATATAGACTCCGGTTTCGTACATGTGATCTACCTCATAGAAATCTGTATTTCCCTCAGCAGCTGCACGTAAACTGATACCAGACAAAGAAGTATTTCCCTGAACTGAGAATTTTACATAGCAGATGATGTCTGGTTCTTCATCGTTGTTGTCTAAATCAATAGGCATACGTGCTCTTAGTCTCCCAGGACTTCCAGTCAGAGAAATCTCCGGGATTTGCCATTTCAGTTCTCGATCGGTTCTGTTTAGTATTGCTTTAGGTGAAACCTTTAGCAATGTGGGATCAACTGGGAGTTTCAGGATAAATTCAACATTTTTCAGAGGCTGAGGTAGATCCGGGTTTGAGACGTATTGTATCATTAGTGAGAGTAAAGTTCCGCTGGTTCGTTTCACCATTCGGACTCTAAGTGGCAATGGGGTTAGTTTGGGTTGCAAGCTATACTTCAAGATAGGGATTGGCTCTTCTGATGGAGCGGTTCTCACATGAAACAAACCGTTCCCTAAGCTACTGATCCGAGAACTCTGCATAGCAAATCTCTTAACTGCACTCGTACCCTCAACACGAAATGAGAACTCAGTTTCTTTCTCTTCACCAGAGCCTTTGGGTGGCATTGTTTTCAGATAGATCACACCCATTAGTCCTACTCTAGCAAGTAAAGATTCTCTAAACTCGGTTCTAATCTCCTGAGAGATATACATTTCAGGACCTTTCATCTCAGGCTTCTTAACTAAGTTATCGAGGTTACCTCCATCTTTGCTTTCCACTGCCTTAGGATCACTTGTGTGCAACAGCTCAAGCCCACCAAGTCCTTCCTTCTTTTGAATCTTCTTCGGTCCCATGAACTCTGAAGGATCCAATCCACCTCCCCAAGCATCGCTAAACGCTTCAAAAGTTTCTCCAATCGTAGCCTGTTCGTTGCTAAACTCAATCCCACCGTATTGCCCTTCGAATCCTTCCACATTGATATGCGTAGACTGTGTTGCTTCAGCTGGAGGCAATGTTGTCACCTCGAGTCCAGCCAATGCCAAAGTCAAGTCTGTTGAAGAAGGATCCTTGGTCTTCTTGAATCCACCCAGAAGTTCCTTCTCCTTATTGATCGTTTCACTTGCCGCAAAAGGATCCTTGTTCTCAGGTTCCGGTTCTTCCTTCAACAGCTCTGTTTCTTGCACCACTGGAGCCAAGCTTGCCGCCAATTCGTCCCCAGCAGCGATTGTCTCTGGAGGCAATTCAAATCTTGCATTGGCGAATGCGTTCACAGAAGCTTGATGCTCTGCCGCGTGCGATTCCACCGACGTCCAATTATCTCCTCCTCGGATCTTATTCTCTGTATCCAGAGCCGAATGAACCATCTTCGCAATTCCATCTCCGTGCATAGCTCCAAGCATCGCAGCGAGACGGATGTTGCTAACACCACGCAAGACGATGTCAAGCGCCATGTAAACCTCCGCATACTTCCGTCCAAGCTTCTCCGGAGTCACTTCGACTCCACGGCAAGCAGTGACGATAACACTAACAGCCTGATTTACGATGTGGATACACTCAAAGACATTGACGGAGTTATCATGATCGGCGACGGTGACACCGAGAATATAGATCGAGTTCACTAATCGATAAACGACACGATACTTGCTCTCAACACCAACAATAACCTGTCCATTTGAAGCCGAAAGCGGATCGTCACCTACAAATTCCGCCGCCGTGGCTTCGTCGGGATCCACAATGGAGGAAGAAGAAGAAGAAGCCTTGTTCTGTTTCTGATTCGACTGCTGCTGATGCTTCTGCTTCGAGGAAGCCAATGCTTGACGCATTTGACGGAAATACGATAGCGCTATTAGCGCTCTTGCCGGCGGAAACCATTCTCTAGTTTGTAGCAAAATGTCGGATCCATTTGCTGGTTGCAGAGCTAGGGCTAAGCACGACATGATCTCTATTCGAAAATTGATCCCGAAGCTTCTCTAGGACTATTCAATCAATATCAATGCAGCCTCGATTCGAATTAAACATTCAGAGAAGCATCATCTGATGAAAAGAAATCGATCAGATCTGAAGAAAATCGCCGACGAAGAAAGGGGGAAAGACAAATGTGATATTCGTTCGTTTAAAACGACACCGTTTTTGTACATTATTCATACAACCTTATTGGGCCTAACGTCGAGAGGAATAGCCCAATTAAAGAATAAACGATGCCGTTCCAACTTTGAAGGGTTTATTTGAATTTTGCGAGAGCTTAACATTTTTTAAATGCGAAATGGGAAAATGAAGCCGGAGAATCTCCTTCGACGATTGCCGACGAGTCGCAAACTAACCACGGGCTGTGAAATCCTTGATGGTTGTCTTCGCGGCGGAATATCCTGCAATTCTCTTACGGAAATCGTGGCGGAGAGCGGCTGCGGAAAGACACAACTTTGCCTTCAGCTCTCGCTTTATGCCCAAACTTCCGGTTTCACGCGGTGGACTCGACGGTTCTGCTCTTTATCTCTACTCAGAGTTTCCTTTTCCGTTTCGCCGTCTTCATCAGCTCTCTCGCTCGTTTCATCAATCTAACCCTGATATATACGCGAATCACAATGATAATCATTGTGATCATGTGCACGTACAGAATGTTCATTCTGTAGACCACCTGTTCGATATAATGTCGAGGCTAAATCCTTTTGTTGGAAATTCGAAAACTAGGTTTCCATTGAAACTGATTGTGCTTGATTCTGTAGCGGCATTATTTAGATCTGAATTTGATAACACTCCGTCTGATCTGAGGAAGAGATCTTCTTTGTTTTTAAAGATATCAGCGAAGCTGAAGGAGTTGGCAAATAAGTTTGATTTAGCTATAGTGATTACAAATCAGGTCACTGATTTGGTGGAATCTTCTGATGGGTTAAATGGGTTGAGAATTGGTAATTTGAGGTATTTGTATTCGTCTGGGAGACGAGTTGTTCCTGCTTTAGGGTTGGCTTGGGCAAATTGTGTGAATTCCAGATTTTTTATCTCACGAAGTGATGATAGTATCGCTAAAGACAGAAGGGAAAACGATGAGAGTGGTCCAAGTTCTGTGTTCAGAAGAAGTCAAAGACGGTTTGTGATTGTTTTTTCACCTTATCTACCTGGGACTTCGTGTGAGTTCATGATCACACGAGAGGGGATTTGTGCGGTTCAAGCGTTGGTGATCTCTGTAGCTAGGTCTGGGCATTCGGGTATTCGAGTCGGTTCTGATTACTACCCGTTCGAGTCCGGGTATTTCGGGTATACGATTTTGCTACCCATATAAGAACCGGTTCGGTACCGGTTCGGTTCTTACCGGTTCCGGGTCGGGTCGGGTCTATTTTTTTATACCCATAGTAGAACCGAAAATAATTCGGTTCGGTTTCGGTTCCGGGTCGGGTCCATAAATTTGTATAAATTATTGAATACTCGATATTTGTATACCCGATACCTGATATACCCGACAATACCCGAAAAACTCTATAATACCCGAAAATAGGAAATACCCGAACATAAAATCAATTATTTTGTATCTTAAAATCACCATAACAGCCTAACAGTATGTAAATATAAAACAACAATTGGTTTATGTTCAAGGACAATTTATTTGTAATGAAAAACGGCAGTTGGTTTAGGTTTAAGGAACCTTTTATTTGAATGGAAAACAACAATTTTTCACTTCGATCAAATACACCTGAAACATATCGATCAAATTAATCATCTTTATGTGCATGATATCAAACAATTTGCAACAACAAATTCAAAGAAACATATATGTAGTCAATTAGTATTATACCTCAATCTTCAAAGACTTTAGTTTCCAACTTCCAAATCTTCAAATTCTGTAAAATATGAAAAACAGAACCATGTTATTCAACTATAAACAAAAGTATAACTTCCAAGTTGTTAAAACACATAACCAAATTTACCCCTCATGAGCTCATCCTGCATTTCAACATCTGAAAGCATATCCTGTATTGTCATAATGCCTTTATCACTAACATGAACTTCACACTTCAACCATTGTTGCACACACATCAACACTTGAATTGAGTAATTGGTTAAGCAACTCCTTGATGGTTCTAGCACCCTTCCACTAGTACTAAACGCAGATTCAGATGCAACTGAAGACATTTGCATCGCAAGAACATCCTTAGCAACGTCTGACAGAATTGGAAACTTCATTGAATTTTGTTTCCACCAAGATAATACATCATAATCTGTTCCAGTCATAATGTTAGGATTCTCAACCTTCTCTTTTAGATAAATTTCCAATTCTGTACTCTCATCTTGCAATCCTATCTCAGCCACAAGTTCAATGTAGAGAGAATCCATTCTCTCATATCCGAGATCATTCTCCACTGTAAGTGGTTCCATTCTGTCTGTAGCAGAATGATCTTGTGAGTAAGACGAAGTCAGAGGTAACTAAGCTGGATTAGTAACACTTACTGCAGCCTTATGTCTAATGATGTACTCCTCAAACAATCTCTGTAAGATGTCCAAAACAACACTGTTTAACAGCGCAAATTCCCTGCTATCTTTACCATAGAGTTTCTCAAAACACAGTTGTGCAAACTTCATCTTCTTAGACGGATCAAATACACTAGAAACTATGATCATCTTATTAATTTTGGTTGGACTCCAATACTTCTCTAGCTTCTCAGTCATAGCAATAGCTTTACTCTTCAAAGCCATATTATTACCTCTACTGTACGACCGAAGGTTCAATGCTATTGTTACAATTTCATTGTAACACATATACGAACACGCTGTATTCGAAGCTGACAACACTAAAGTGCTTTTGTAAAACAACACTAGCACTTTCATCAGAGCTTCTACTGATTCCTAATCAGCAGAAATTGGCGGTCCAATTCTTTTTTTCCCATCCTCTGTTTCTAAGAAATAAGCCTTGTAAGGCACATCTTCCTCCTCCATCTTATCAAACACTACTCTAAACTTCAATGCTTGATTAAGCATTAAGTAGGTTGAAATCCATCTAGTTCCTACATCCAGAAGAAGACTACCTCTATGAATTTTTCCAGTATCAACCCGCAGCTCAAAAGACTTCTGTCTATTTACAGAAGATCGCACGTAACTGATTGCATTCCTAATTCCATAAACACTAGCATCTATCTCTGTCAATCCATCTTTAACAACCAGATTGAGGATGTGGGTGGCACATCTCACATGTAGGAAATCACCGTCTAACACTAAAGCTTTTTCTCCTACATGCCTAAACTCTTCTTTGAATTTGCCTATTGCACTAGTATTTGCTATTGCATTATCAACAGTTATACTGAACACTTTCTTTATACCCCACTCAGCTAAACACTCGATTAGACACTTCGAAATAGTGACTCCTCTATGATCACTCACGTTTTTAAACCCTATGATTAACTTCCTCAACTTCCAATTCGCATCAAAGTAATAAGTTGTTATGACCATAAAACTAGCTCTAGTACATGGAGCTACCCAAATATCGGTTGTCAATGACAACCGCTGCTTGTTATCACCTAGAAGCTTTTTAATTTCTTTTTTTTTCTGAGCATACAACTCGTATATGTCTCTGGTTGCAGATCTACGTGAGTGTGGTTTAGGTAACCTAACCCTACTGCAAAAAGTTTTCCAAGGTTGACACTCTACAAATGATAATGGCAGTTCAACAGTCACAATCAATTCATTTGTTGCATCCCTAATCTCCCTATCAGATACTTTTCCTAAACGCAGCCTAGCATCATCAACGAATACCATTTGGTTCTGTTCAGTAAGCCATACCCTGTACTGCTTGCAGGAGTCTTGGTGCTTCTTCATATTTGATGCCCCTGATGAGGTTGGACAAGCGAGCACCTTCCCACAGTGGTTGCATTTTGCTTTGTTGTAATTATCCTTCAGTCTTGTAAAGTTTTCCCAAACTGAACTCCGTTGTTTTTTGTTCCCTTTACTCTCATTACCCTGATCTGTTGTCTCTCTCCGTTTACTCCCAGAATTAGGAGTATCAGCAGCATCTTCATTGGTAGAAGGTGGTGGATGATCCGAAGATGCCATCTGCTCAACATAAGAAACTCAAATCAGTACCTACTAAGATTATTAATCACTCAAAACCTGAGAGACCATGCCCTTTATAGTGTGTCGAGCAACAGTTCATGTTCTTACAGAGACACTATAAAGATAACACATCCACAGTCAATTGATTTCATGGTCTTACAGAGACAACAAAGTCTCATACATGAGTTACATGAAATCACCTCAACCTCATTTCATCTACAACTAGACAATGACACCTCACAAATATAAAAATACGCATGCTTTAATTTCCAAAGACTCAACATTAGATAACAACACCCCTACAAATATATTCCACAAACATAGCTTATATGGTCACAGATACTGAACATGTACTGAGTTTACCCACAGAACATTGACTACAACCTCAGTTATACTTAACTTTCACTTTATAAGCAATTGGCAATTTGGCATAATCAAATACTAATCTAATGAAAGAGAACACAACTCCAATTCACATAAACCAGTCTTATAAGGAACCTATTTCTGATTAAGGAACCTATTTAAGGTTTCTCTATATCATAGTTAAACTTACATTTCTCCAAGAATTTCTAGAAAAACCAAAATCTAACACGCTTTGCTTCACAAAAACTTACCAAAGACTAGTCACATATAAGCAAATACATGAATAAGATAATGTTTCCTAATAGATTACTTCACTCGAAATGAGTTTATTGGTTCCATATCATTCAGTGGTTCCTAGGCTTTCTATTACGACCTCTGCTTTTGTCACTTCATTGCAATTTACAACCATAAACATCTTTGTATAGATGTTACTAGCATATTTGTGAGTTTATTGGTTCCATATCTAATGGAACAACTAGGTATACTCACAGAAATTATGGAACACTATATATAAGTCAATCTACTGAACAAAGACGGCAAAGAGATTGGCCATTGAACATTAAGACTTCTGGCATATTACATTTGACAATATCCAAACTAATTCAAATACAACCAAATTTGATTCAAATTTTATGAAAATCATATCAAATTTTATGAAAACCATATTACCAAATGAAATCTATACCTAAAACCAAAAAGCCCTAAAAAACTTCATGACCTAAAACCCTAAAATCATAAAATCGGATCAACCACAACCAAATCGTATCAATTACTATAAGAAAACCATATTACCAAATGAAATCTATACCTAAAACCAAAAAGCCCTAAAAATCTTCATGACCTAAAACTCTAAAATCATAAAATCGGATCAACCACAACCAAATTTGAATCAAATTACAGAAAATCGTATCAATTACTATAAGAAAACCAAATTACCAAATGAAATCTACACCTAAAACCAAAAAGCCCTAAAAAACTTCCTGACCTAAAACCCTAAAATCATAAAATCGGATCAACAACAACCAAATTTGAATCAAAATACAAAAAATATAATCCAAAATCAAGACTCTACAAGACTCTACTGAGAGACCATGCCCTTTTTGTTTCACTCTAAAATCAAACGAAACACATAATGAAATCAGATGGAAATTTACCTGTGATCTTGCTCTCGAAAGGGCCGAAGGTGGAGACAATATCGGCGGAGCGGCGAGACGATACCGCGGTGAAATCGGTGATTCCAGTTTGAAAGATGAGTGAGAACGCCAACGAAAAGTCGTCGTTCTTAACGAGAAGAAAAGAGTGAGGAGAAAGCGAAGAGTCTTCGAGGAAGAGCACAGGTAGGCTAGTAGCTTAGTAATAGGTTTATTTTTTTCGGATACCCGATCGGGTATCGGGTATTACCCGACCCGAACCGGTACCCGTGGGTAGAGACTAATCGGACCCGATGGTTACTTCCCCCTTAGACCCGATTTCACCCGAAACCAAAATTTCGGGTCGGTTCCCTTTCAGGTAATTGGGTCCGGGTATTTTGCCCAGCGCCTTCTGGAGCTATGTAGGATAATTTTTATTCAAAGCATCACGAAATCTTGGAGATTTGTGCATTATTTATGAGGATTGCAGGAGGGAAGATCCGGGAGATATGAGATGCAGCAAAGCTAGGTTCTTTCGGATTTCTCTTTTTTTATAGATATAATATAGAAAATATTTGTCTTGCTTGTCTCTAGTTTACAAGCATTCTCTGAACAATTTGTTCATAATTGGGTTTTAAGTGAGGTTCCTATAAGCTCCTAATGCAAGCTTCTCTCCATCTTCGAGATTGCACAACTAGATTTCCCACTTAGTTGTTGTCTTCAAATTACTTTCCTTCATTTAGTAAATCATTGAAGTGATCATTCTGGTATATGTAGTTTTTGAATTTACCTTTTCTCGATTCATATGAACTCAGCAATTCTGTAGCTACTTTCTCAGTTCAAACCAGAAAATGATTGAAAAAATATTATGTAAAGGATTGATTGTACTTTGAGAAGATCATATCAGCATCTGATTACCCTTAACAAAAGCTCTCTTGCTGTCTCTAACACTCTGATTCTTTTCCTATTATGTTGCAGTCATTTAATGGCAAAGGGATATTGCACTTCGAGAAGATCATATCTGCATCAGATGTAGACAAGAATATAAGAAATTCAGGATAAAGCTGAGGTTAGAACAACCGTTGAATCATCTCAAGGACAGGCTGAGCTCTACATCAAGTGCTTTTTATATTTTCCCGTTGGCCTCTTATATAGAAAATTGTCGTACACAATTGGTCTCGAGTACCTCCTCGACTGCCACCAATCAAGCAATTCTTCCCTGCGAATTCCCTCATGGAACTCGGGAATATCGACTTTAAAATTTGCTTCCCACCTCCGATCATCGCGCCCTTGAGACGCACCTCCCAAATACGGCGGCATGATGAAGAAAGATCGTTTGTCTCTGATACCAGGTGTAGCTTCCACTACATGTAACCTGGTCACGTTGATTCCGTGAAGAAGACTCTCAGATTACCAATGTAATCGAAGGGAATTGAGAAAGAATCTCATTTTCTTTTATAAATCTCCTTAGAAATAGGAACTACTTAAAACCGAATTGAAATTAAAAAAAAAAACATAAAAATAATGAGACGTCAGGGCAGCGAAAGATATGCTGCATCAACAAATCTACATTTCAATTTGTATAGACAGAGAAAAGTAAATATGTCAAAATCATGAACGTAATTATGTAACATTTGTAAATGTAAATTTCTCTCATATAAAATAGATGTGTCCTTGACTCTATCCTCCTTCGTTTGGCTTTTCAGTCCCCGGTTTATATCTGATGCTCTATCTACCTCCAAACTCATTGATAAAGTGATCACAAACAGGATCAACTTTCTCCATTATGCATTCCCTCACAAAGCCTTATTCGTCGTGGTTTTCGGTTCATTGAGTTGTTTCTTACTCCATCTCTTTGTTATTCTTTGCTACTTTAGAAGTCTGTCTATTTGATTCTATTACACAACTCTTGGCATTCGGGTATTCGGATCGATTCCAGGTACTATTTCACCAAGTGTGGATATTTCGGATATGAGATTTTGGTATCTATTTTAGAACTGAGCACAATTCGGTTCGAGTCAGGTCTGATTCGGATCAGTTTAGGTCTACAGTTTTCATATCCATTTAAGAACCAAAACCATTTCGGTTTGGTTTTGGTTTCGGATCCGGTTCCAGTTCGGATATAAAATTGTAAAAAATAGATTTGAATATTATATACCTAAAAATATCTCAAAAATTAGGGTTCGCTACAATTTCGGATATTCAAATACATTTCCCCGGTATTTCGGATATCCAAATATCCAAAATATTCAAGTACGTGTTCGAGTATTTGGATATCTGTTCGGATATCGGGTAATACTCAGACCCGATCTGATACCTGCGGATACTCTATACCAAATTTGATAGTTACTTTTGTTTATAGCAGAACCAGACCCCGAATCCAAAATTTTGGATTAGTTTTGAATCGATTTTCGGGTAAAATTTGCACGCCTACGTGTAAATATTTGGTCAATAAGAATTTCAACAAAAAAGAATTATGGGCAAAATGTGTTGTCTTTATATGATCCGGCCCATTTTACAAGATCCAGTCCACTATATTGAAGTTATAGCCACGTCACTCTATAGCGTGAAACCAATTCCAACTGAACTGAACTCGTCACTCCAAGTAGGGAAGTACAAACCAATTAGCTTTTCCGATCCTGAATTCATCCCATTAATGTCAAATCTTACTGCCGTCACCGCCGCCGTCGCCGGAAGAGGATCAATTACTCATGTTATATTCGACATGGACGGTCTTCTTCTCGGTAATTATCGTTGAATCTGATCTCAGTCTCTTGCTTCATTACATATACTACTGACATTATCGTCCTTCAGATCGCTTTGTTGAGGACTGATCTCTTATGTTTCCACTTTGTCGATTTTATACAACTAATAATAAGATGCTAGAGTGTGTAGATTGAATTTGATCGAATTTTGAACTATTGAGGTTAATTGGTAAGGATTTTAGAACCTTCATTGGCTTAAACCTTTTGATCAATGTTTACATGATGAAGATGAGTCATGGTGATTTATCGTTTCGATTGCAGACACTGAGAAGTTTTACACTGAGGTCCAGGAAATTATACTTACTAGATTCAACAAAACATTTGATTGGTCTCTCAAGGCTAAGATGATGGGCAGAAAAACAATAGAAGCTGAAAGGATTTTTGTTGAAGAAAGCGGAATTAGCGACTTTCTTTCAGCTGAGGACTTTCTTGTCGAGAGGGAGGCAATGTTGCAAGATCTCTTCCCTACTAGTGAGCTAATGCCGGGTACGATATAACTTGTCTCACACATTTGTTTGCATATATGACATATGCTTCACAGAAATATTACATGTCTGCAATATTCTTCTTGGTGTCAGCAGTGGCGGAGCAAGAACTTCAATTTATGGGGTCAAAAAAATTTCTTTGAAAAACCATATAAATTTAATCTTAAAAAATGTCAATACAACTAGTTATATTAAAGACATACCCTAGGCTCACTCATATTCTGAAAAATTTGTATCACAATTTCATTGGTCACACTATCAAGTACCTATTTTTCAACCGAACAAACTAGACAATCACTAAAAAATATATCTCCAATACGATTTTACAAACTAGTCTTCACGATATTGTAACTCTTTTATTTTCTTGTAACATTGAACTAAAACATTCGAATACAACATCAACTAAAAAAGTGATTAGAAAGTAATGAATACAAAAATATAATTAAAATAAATTTTGCCTTTTAAATATTCTTTGGGTCTCCATTTAACACTTCAATCCTTCCTTATGTAACATGAATATTAGCGAGCATAAATCAAATAATAAGTTCTTAGCAGATATCAAATAATAGGTTATAAGTTTATTGACTTCTATGAACAAACATAAAATAGAAGAAGATGACCTAAAAGGAAAAAGAATTAACAATTGATTAACTAGAGTTAAGTAATACATATGGACATACATTTAATTTGTATTGGGCTATTAATTTTTAAGCAGACTAAACTTATATTTGATGGGTGTCAACAAAATTTTATGAGAGGGGTCAATTATCAAAAAAGTTAACATATACAAATAAATTGTAAAAACTTTATGGGGGGTCATATGACATCCTTCCTCCTCAATGCCTCCGCCCCTGGGTGTGAGTAGATGCAAAAAGTTAGTGCCTTTTCGTTCATTCATAAATCATTCTTGGAATGTAGTTTTGTTTTGTATTTGTTCATCTTGAGTGATCTTATTCTCTTGATTCTTACAATTTAAGCTACGAATTTGTAATCGTTAAAGTATACAGAGTTCTTAAGTTCATATATTGAAATTAGCCGTCATGAAACAATTCTCTTCTACTATTTCAGGGGCTAGTCGACTCATCAAGCATCTCCATGCAAAGAATATTCCAATTTGTATTGCCACAGGGTATCTCTTTTTCGTCATAGGCACATCCATTTCTCATAATGTACCATTGAATGTGCATTCTCATTTTTCAGCTTCATTTTTCTCTTACAATCCGGAAACTGACCTGTTAGTTTTGAATGTACGATTGCAGTACTCACACACGACATTATGATCTGAAAACTCAAAAACACAAAGAGCTTTTCTCATTGATGCATCACATAGTTCGCGGTGACGATCCAGAGGTAAAGCAAGGGAAACCTGCCCCAGACGGCTTTCTTGCTGCAGCTAGAAGATTTAAGGTAACAAACAGGCGACAATCTTCAAGATTCTCCTTTTATGATTTTGTTGTATCCCTCATTTCAAGCTATAAAATGAGCTGTAAGATAATGTTTCCTCTTTGTATGGATTCATTAGGACGGTCCTGTGGATTCCCAAAAGGTTTTGGTGTTCGAAGATGCTCCATCAGGACTCCTTGCTGCTAAAAGCGTCGGAATGTAAGTAGTCTTCTCCTAGTAGTTTCTAAATTATCTCATGTAAACAAAAGAGGTGAGCATTTGATGGTTATGTTTTCACGAAAACCGAAGAAAGAAGTTGATTTCCTCTGGATTCTTTCTCAACAGGAACGTGGTGATGGTGTCGGATCATAGATTAGATATATCTCATCAGGATGTTGCAGATGAAATCATAACTTCTCTACTCAATTTCAAAGCAGAGTATGGGGTTTGCCTCCATTTGGGGATTCAAATTAAAAACGGTACAAGTTTCTTCAAGGTAACGATAAAAAATCAAATCATGAATTGATTAGAAGCTTATGGTTTGTCTTATTATACTTGTTGTGCATAAAGCTCGTTCAAAGTCTCAAATCGATGTGGATTATTCTGTGTGATCTTGAGTTCAATTAAGAGAAATAGAGAGTTTGAGGATGAAAGAAGAACGAGACACGAGTTATAGAGTTCCTCGTCGATTAAACCATCGACGGGTAAATCTCTCTTCGGATGTGAATCCGGAATCCACTAACGAACTTGTATAGTGTAGCTTCTTGAGAGCTTTTCTCTCTGTAACAATGGAGTCTCTCTCTCTCTCTCTCTCTCACTCTCTGTAAAAAACTCTCTCTCAAACGATGAGGATGAACCTGGCCTTATACACAGGGAGATTCATTTCTCTATGTTGTTGGGCCACAAACCGGCCCATCAAAGTAAGACGAGCTAGTAACAAAATATGGGCCGAGACTGCTCTCAAACCCATTAGCATATCGATTGCTAAGTGGGCCAAGTGGCTCGGCTCACATACAAATGAAACGGCAACAAAACCTCAACATACTACTCCTTGACGCTTCATTCACTTCGCGAGCTGGAACCCTAGCCGCTGGGATTCTCTCTCGAACTTTCTTTAGCTTGTCTTGACTCTTCCTCTTCCTCTTTTTTTTTTGTCACCGGAAAGATTCCGATGATTATCTGTCTTGGGTTTAAATCTATTCTTACTGTGAGTACCAACACTGTTCACAGTAGCTCTGCTCCGGTGTACGAATCTCGACTTTCTCCGACGACGACTCGACTTCCTGGTAAGTTCCTCTATCTTCTAACGTTCTTCTTTAGGTTTCCGATACATGCATGAGCATATCTTAACTCTTCTCTTATAGATCTAATGGTTCGATTTCTCTTCTTTTACTCCACCAGTCTTGCATGCTCGGATCTTGTCTTTTCTGACAGATCTGATGGTTTGGTTCAAATATGTCTGACCCAAATTTTTTTTTCCTTTTTCCGATGAACGCGATGAGGTGAACTCCGGTAGATCTCAACTAAAGCATCAGGAATCCGGTAAGTAAAAAAAAATCTAACTTCTCCAACATATTTCAGATTTACAGAGAAAGCTAGAGCTTTTCTTCTTTTCCGCCTTTGCTTTTTTAAGATCTAACCTTTTTCTTGTTCTTGTTCGATGCAGATCTTGACCGAAAAAGAAACTCGCGACCTTTCATCTTCCTTGTATGTAAGTATTTGACCCTTTAGATTCCTCCTTTTCTCTTTAACCCTGATTTCTAGCTCCTGAAATCTGTTAAAAAACTTCTTTAAATACCAACTAACCTGTATTTCTTTCTGTCTGTTGACCGTGTGTAGGTATCAACAGATCTGAGTGTTCTGACATTGGAACTCCATGTCGGAATACTCTCACATCGACCCTCAAGCTTCCTCCATCCTCAAAGACTGCATGCAGCCTTTGAACTTCTCAGCAGGTATGACTTTTGTAAACATGTCTGCTGGGTTGATCAATGTGTGAATCTTAGTGACTTTGACTTGTTTAGCTTATGTCACTTTCTCTGATGTAGTTGTATTTGATTTGAATATGTTTGGTCCTTTCACTACACATTCTGTTCTTTGATAAGTATATAGCGCTTTGAGAATCACAGTATAGTTCTACAATTCCTGTGCATAGCTTCATTTCTTCGCATATCCCTTGTATCCATACTGCTTCTCTGCTTGCTTCTGATAATGCTATGTATTCTGATTCTGTTGTAGATAAAGCTACCACTCTATGTAGTCTAGATCTCCAACTTTTTGTGTTATTTCCCAAAGTAAAAACATATCCTGAAATTGATCTTCGTTTGTCTAAGTCAGAAGCAAAATTTGCATCACAGTAGCATTTAATTCTGAAATCTGCGTCTTTCTTGAATGTTAGGCTTATTTTTGATGCTTCAGTTATATAATGCATTATCCGTTTAACTGCTAACCAGTGTGTTTTTCCTGGTTTTTACATGTACCGACTGACGATACCAATGGAGTAAGCAAGGTCTGGACATGATCCGACCATTGCATACATCAGGCTTCCGACTACGCTTGTATAAGGTACACCATCCATTCCTTTAGTCTCTGCGTCTTCGTCATCTGAGGAAATGCCTTTTAGTTTGAACTGAGCCCCTATAGGAGTAGAAACTGACCTGCTATCACTCATGTTAAAAGTATTTAAGACTTGCTTGATATACTGTTCTTGTGATAACTGTAGTGTACTCTGATTTCTGTCTCTGTAAATGTCCATGCCTAGTATTCGTCTTGCTGGTCCTAGGTCTTTCATCTCGAACTGTTTACTGAGAAGCTTCTTTAGGTTAACAATCTGTTGTTTCTGTGTTGATACAATGAGCATATCATCTACATATAGGAGTAGATATATCATAGTAGCAACCGTATTACCCTTGTAGTACACGCATGGGTCATGTTCACTCTTTTGAAACTGTTGATTCTTCATGAATTCATTGAAATTTGCATTCCATTCTCTTGGTGATTGCTTTAAACCATAAAGGGATTTCTTAAGTAAACATACTTTTCTTTCCTTTCCTTTCACTTCATAGCCCTCTGGTTGATTCATGTAGATCTCTTCTTGTAACGTTCCGTGTAAGAAAGCTGTTTTCACATCCATTTGCTCTAGTTCCATGTTCCAATTTGAAACTGTAGCTAGTAGAATTCTAATTGAAACATGTTTAACTACTGGTGCAAAAATATCATTATAATCTACTCCTTCAACTTGAGCATAACCCTTTGCAACCAATCTGCTTTTAAATCTTGGTTTTTCAATTCCCGGTATTCCAGGCTTTAGCTTGAATAACCATCTGCATCCAATTACCTTTTTATTATGTGGTTTATCAACTAGAGTTCAGGTGTTGTTTCTGATGAGGGAATCCATTTCCTCATCTGCTGCTTTTCTCCATTTTTCTCTGTCTTTGCTATGCATTGCTTCTATATAAGTCTTAGGTTCTTCAAGCTCTATTTTCTCAGAACTTGATAGTGCAAATGCAACTAGGTCTGCTTCTTCATATCTAGATGGAGGTCTTATATTCCTTCGTTTTCTGTCACGAGCCAATAGGTAGTCTTCCAACTTAGACTCTTCATTTTCTGAATGCTCAGTATCTAAATGACTCCCATCTTCACTGATGTCTTCTTGTCCATGCTCTGGACTTACTCCACCTGACCTAGCCATACTCTTTAGTTGATCTTCCTCATCCAATATTTCTTCTAGGTTTACTTTAAAGGTTACCCTTCTATCAGATTTTCTTTCACTGTTTTGCTTATCAACCTTAGGTTCTTGTTCCCCTGAGATGGTGTCTTTGTATAGTTCATCTTCGTTGAATACTACATCTCTGCTAATTAACAGCTTGCTTTCTTCTATTAGCCAGACCCTGTACCCCTTAGTTTTCTGTTCATAACCAACAAATACTCCCTTTAAAGCTCTATGGCTTAGCTTGTCTTGAGTAGTATGAACATAAGATATACATCCAAAACTCCTTAGGTGATTGTACTCGGGTTTATATTTAAACCACAACTCTTCTAGTACATCAAAGTGGATTGATGCTGCTGGTGATCTGTTTATGATATAAACCGCTGTGTTTGCTGCTTCTGTCCAAAATTCTTCACTTAGGCCAGATTCTGATCGCATACATCTCACATTTTCCATTATAGTTTTGTTCATTCTTTCTGATACTCCATTTTGCTGTGGTGTATATGCACAAGTTCTATACCTTTTAATTCCTAGTTCTTTGCATAAGTCATCAAACTGTTTATTGCAGTATTCTAGACCGTTGTCAGTCCTTAGGCATTTGATTCTCTTTCCAGTTTGATTTTCTACCAGCATTTTCCAATCCTTGAAGGCTTGAAATGCCTCACTATTTTTCCTTAGGAATTTAATCCAAACTTTCTTTGAGTAATCATCTATGAAGCTGATAAAGTATTGACAACCTGATATGCTAGGTGTAATGTTCTGTGATCCCCATAAATCCGAATGGATGTACCTTAAAGTACATTTCGAGGTGTGTTTCCCCTTCTGAAAACTAAGTCTATGAGTCTTTCCCAACGCGCATGTTTCACAAAACCCCATAGCTTTCACATCTCCATTCTTTAGATAACATTTCCTGACTAAGGTCTCCATTGACCTTTTTCCCATATGAGCTAGTCTTCGATGCCACCTAGTAGTTGTGTCAATAGTTACCTTGGCTATGTTGACTTCTGTACTTAATACTTTTCCCTCTAGGAAGTATAGACCATTCTGGTATTTTCCAGACAGGAATTTATCACCGTTCTCTTTGTAAAACTGAATGTTGAAATCCTTTCCTTGATAATAACACCCTAGTTCTTCCAGTTGACCATATGATATTAAATTTCTGCTCATTTCTGGTACATATCTCACACCATTTAAGGTAACTAAGTTACCTTCTTTGTTCTCAATCACAATATTGCCAATTCTTTTGACTGAGCAGTATGAATTGTTTCCCATGTAGACTTTGTTTCCTTCGAATTCTACTAGGTCTGTGATTAGATCCTTCCTCGGTGTTATGTGAAAGGTACAACTTGAGTCCATTACACATTCCTCAGTTGTTGCAATTAGGCTTGCAGTGTAGGCTAAACCCTTCGATTCTTTTGTTGCACAATTTGCTGACTCCTTTCCTTTCCCATTCTTCTTTTGTGGACAATCACGTTTCCAGTGATTTTCATCTCCACATATCCAACAAGCCCTGATTTCTTCATTGTTCTATTTTGGTCTTGACTTAGATCTACCTTTACTTTTTGATATGCCTATGTTCTTCCCCCGTACTCTTTACATTTCTCTTGTCTGTTCTGCCTCTGCCATCAACAGTCAATCCTTCTGAATGTGTTTTCTTCCTTAATAACCCCTTTTGTCTTAGATTTGACTTCATTCCATAGGCTCCAGTTATTACATCATCCATAGTTAGAGTGTCCTTAGCATTGCCGAACTGTAATGTGTGAGTAAGTGGATCATATTGAGATGGTAGACTGTTTAACAACGCAATAGCTTGATCTTCGTCTTGAATAGTGACCTTTAGACTTTCTAAATCTCCTATCAGCTTTAGGAACACATCAATATTTTCTTCAATTGATTTGTCCTCATCTACTCGGTATAAAGAGAATTATCTCTTTAGATAGACTCTGTTAGCTTTAGTCTTGGTTTGGTAATCTCGTTCTAGTGCTTTCCATTGCTTAAAAGCTGTAGTTTCATTCATTACCTTTCTCAATACCGAGTTAGATAAGCATTGTCCGAGCAGACTTCTTGCTCTCCGATCCTTTATCTCCCATTGAGGATCCTTTGACACTGGTTTGCCGATTTTGATTTCCTTCCCTATTTCTTTGTCAGTTACAGATACTTCCTCCATTGGCCATACTTCTTCATGATCTTTCTCAATTACTGTGAGAAGACCATGAATCCCAAACTGTCCTAGCGTTCGGTATTTCCATAATCCGAAGTCTCCCTTACCGTCGAATTTCTCCACCTCAAACTTTCCCGAGATGACTTCCATACTTGAAATCTTTGAATACTATGACAAGTTTGTTACTTTGAGTCTTCCTTGTTATGCAAGTAAAATACTAATATCCTCTGTGATTTCCTTGCGAGGTACCAATCAATGTCTGTGATTCACAAAACCCCTTCACGTCTTAAGGAACAAAAGACGATAATCTGCACTGCCTTCTGAAAGTAAGTCTTTCAAATCTTGTACTCCTCTCTTTGTGAACTTTGAGCTTTATGCTGTTATTCACTTTCTTGAACACAGGCTCTGATACCACTTGTTGTGCATAAAGCTCGTTCAAAGTCTCAAATCGATGCGGATTATTCTGTGTGATCTTGAGTTCAATTAAGAGAAAGAGAGAGTTTGAGGATGAAAGAAGAACGAGACACGAGTTATAGAGTTCCCCATCGATTAAACCATCGACGGGTACATCTCTTTTCGGATGTGAATCCGGAAACCACTAACGAATTTGTATAGTGTAGCTTCTTGAGAGCTTTTCTCTCTGTAACAATGGAGTCTCTCTCTCACTCTCTGTAAAAAAACCCTCTCTCAAACGAAGAGGATGAACCTGACCTTATACACGGGCAGATTCATTTCTCTATGTTGTTGGGCCACAAACCGGCCCATCAACGTAAGACGAGCTAATAACAAAATATGGGCCGAGACTGCTCTCAAACCCATTAGCATATCGATTGCTAAGTGGGCCAAGTGGCTCGGCCCACATACAAATGAAACGGCAACAAAACCTCAACAATACTGTTTTTGGCGTAGAGCTGACGAAGCCATGAGGTTTTATGAATTTGAATCAGATACAAACTAAGTGATGACATGAAGAGAGACCAAACAAAAGATAAAATGCCGTAACTTGTGACACCCACAAGTTTTAAACATCGGATCTTCTGATTTTGTTTTTGTTTGTAGCTGTATTGATTCCTTCTTTATGGTTTGGAATCTCCCTTCTTATGCATCACTAACATGCGCCAAATCTTCAATTATATACAGTTTAGTATTACAACTAGTTTTAAACCCTATGAAGTAAAATCTTCAAACATACATAACGAAATAATTTAATTCAATTTTAATAAAAATGTTGTCGCCCTTAGATTATTTATAGCAGGTTAGAGTGATTGAACTTCTTATATCGGATATGCCATAACATTTTGAAACCATAACAAATTTTAGTAATGATTGAAACAGATTGTGAATTCTAATATTGTAATAAATTATGGACTTGGCAATGAGTAGATTAACTCTTAGATTAATTATATGAGGTTAGAGTGACTCTAACTTGCCATCCGTTTGCCACGCTAACATATATATTATCGTCATTTTTTGTCGTTTCAGTGTTCGTTTTTTTAATTTTCATTTCGTTTGGAAGATAAGTGGACAAAGAAGCAAACACATCAAATGATGATATTACAGTAATGCCATTGAGAATCACCGACATTGGCTGCTACTACAAAACATATTCTGACATCGTAGCCAAAACGGTCTTTCTCCTCACTCGTTTCTTCTCACTTTTCGTGTGTTCCCTTTCACCGGCAAGATTCGAATCCTCTTCGCTACACGAACAAAATCTCTTTGCATTTTCACAAACCAATTTTCTCATTAGCTTCCAAATATTTATAGAATCAATAAACTCTAATACTCAATCAGTCCAACATTGAACGAAATCTTAGTTTCAAAGAAATGTAACAATATGTCTAAGCTATTTTCGGTCTAATGGTTAAATGTCACAGTTAATGACTTACACATCTAGAGTTCAATTTTACCTAACCATATATGGTAGTTCAAAGGGTTTTTAGGGATGTGTTTGGGCTATGGATCCTCCCTTTTGAAAGGTAACAAATGTAGGTGAATGTTGCATGAATGCTCACACTTACACATAACTTAATATAGTTGAAGAGGAAGAAGTTAAAAGAAGAGTATTACTTCCAGCTGAGATCACCGGCGAGAAGGAGATCGTTGTCAATGTCTTCATAAGCAATAAGATAGCCAGGAATGGCATTAGACAGATCAAGATCACCCGTAGAGTCCGCCCCATCGACAAACATTTGCCTCAAAGCCAAAGCTAAACTTTGATAACTCCCATGCTTGTCTAAGCTTATGCGTTGACCAATCGAACGTCCCTCGAGCACAACCGTAACCGGAGGAATCACAGATGAAACTAGATCGTCCTCCACGTTGAGACCAAAGCCTTGGAATGATCTACTGGCGGTTCCGGAGCGGGAGTTGGTAATATTAGGGTTTTTTGAAATAGGTTTTGGGATGATTGTGTCTCGAGGTTGCTGTGTGGTGGTGTTATCTTGATGAAACCTTCTCTGCAAAGAGTCTTGGCTTTGTTGCTCGAAACTGTTCATATTCGAGATTAAAGGTCTTGTAAGTTGAAGAAGACAAAGATTGTAGAGAGAGAGAGAGAAGAGTTGGTGTGGATGAGATAGTGGTGAAAGTGAATCTATGTCCAGTTTAAAAAGATAGAGAGAATGCGTAAGTTGTGTGGCTAGAGGTGTCTTTTATTTTCAGTTTCATTTATTATTTTCTTTAAGTTTTCATTTATTTCTAAAGTATATCTGCTCTTTCGGTTCCTCGTTAAACTATAGATCCTTAATTAACAAATTAACAATCGATTTTAGTATTTAATGATCAATGAATAATTGGATTCACGCAGAGATGTTCTCACATGACATGTATATGTCTAAAATAATTATAGAAACTTACATTCAGAGTGCATTGCTTATCTTCTATCACTGTCACTTGGAAACAACTACTCTTACCGAAAATGTTATTAGGTTTCACGAACTTTTAAATCCCATATATATAAGGATGATCGGTAACGATGGTAGCTTCGAGTGTTTTTAGTTTTACTGTAGGAATTTTTTTTTGTCAACACTGTAGGATTTAGCTAGTAGATTTATTTCTGTAAGATTTTATATTTATTAAAGTCTATAAATTTTGGTTTGTTATAGCTAAAAATAAATTTAGAATATGATTAAATCAATTTTAGTGCGTCAAACAATTTTTATTTTGTAGAACAAATATAGTTATTGTTAATCAATAATTTTTGTCATCAATACACCAATACTAAAACCAAAATTTTGCAAAAAAAGCTTTATAAATAATATTAAAACATTAGAACAAATATATTTGTCTCTATGTATATAATGTAAAATTTTTTTAAGATAATTTCTAACTCAGTTTGATTATTTAAGAAAATATATTATGTATACGTAATTATTTTGTCAACAATTAGATCGATAAAATTCAATCTATAGTGTAAAGTCCATCCTAAAAATTCATCTTTAGTCTATTGTACATAGCATAGAGAAATTTGATGAATTATTAAATGGATCATCGTAAACACTAAATTAATATATATATATATATGTAAAGTTTTCTAAAATGAAAATGTTTTGGGAAATGTTAATATATATATATATGTAAAGTTTTCTAAAATGAAAATGTTTTGGGAAATGTTAATTTGGAGAAAAAGCAAGGTGATGGGAAAACATAAGTTGGAAAACTAAAAGAACATATTACAAGAGTGAATAGTAGAAAGCTCCAAATGCACAACTTAAAAGAGTGAGTGACGATTACAAATAGAAATAAAGAAACATTTAAGTTATAATATAAAGTATATAAGTAAAAAAAGATCTAGTAAATTGTAACGCATAGGCTGCGGAGACGACCGCGCTGCCGTCGCCGAACGCATCGCTTCCTTGACTCACGCCTGGTCGGGACCTCCACGTCATCTTTTTTTTTTTTCAGTCATACACATGAATCTTGTTTAGTGTTTGTTCACAAATCCTTGCATTTCTTATTTTGCCACGTCTTTTTGTTGTTTTTGTTCATCATGACTTTTCAACACCAATTTTTCTAAATCTCCTTATTACTATGTTCTTGATTCGATTTTTTAAGTTGAATCATCATGATGTAGTCAGTGAGATACAGACATAAGCAGTCTCGGATCTATAAACTTAATTTATTAAGAATGAAAAATATAATTTTTTCACAAAACTAAAGTAAATTTTAATAAATTTAATAGATTTAAACTTTTTTACATGTGTTATTCAATCAATTTTAAAATTTATATAAATTATGTATTATGGAAGAATTGATTTGAAATCTATGTTTAATTCACGTGTTATTCAAATATTTTTTAATATTGAAATCAAGTCTACTAATTTTCAAATTCACTTTTTTTAACTACGGATTTTATATGCATTTAGAAATTTATAAGAATTTCTGAATCCATTAAAATCCACCCTCCAATAAACTTCTTTTAACATCATAAATTTTGTTATTACTTTTTATTTTGAAATAGAACTCAAACAACTTATTTTCAATAAAACAAACAAGACAATTACATAGAAATTGGTATCAATCTCTAATTTGATTGTATATTGATATTGTCACTAGTTTCATTGCACAAAAGTATATCTCAACATTTGTTGTAGTAACTAGTAAAGTTAAAACTAACTTCAAAAATATTTAAACCACAAGATGTGGGAGATACTATCTCTAAGATTTTTCAAAACTTTAAAATCGATAATTTTTGCACATATTATCAATGGAGATATCATTTGTTGCTCAGAAGACAAAATCTCTCCATAAATAAAGTCATCTAGATAAAATTTAACCAATGTCACGAAAATATACATAATGAAATGTGTGAAAATACTTTACAAAATTTTGGATATATAATAAATAGATTTATTTATAAATTTAGAATAAACATTTTAGTAGAATAAGCTTTGAGATTAGAAAATGGCGGCAGTTTTAATTATTTTGATGGTGACATAATTAAAAAAAATTGAAAATTTAGTTAGTAACATGACATTAAAAAAATTAATTGTGGACGTAATTAACCAATAGACATATGTGTTGGAATAATTCAAATCGGAAATAAAGAATTGATATGTTTGGTTATTGTTTTGGTTTAAAATTTGAGTCGAAGTAAGCAAGTGTCTAGAGTTAAGACTGATTTTTATAGAGATTTCAAAGTTGTTATAATTGTAGAAGTAGTTTATGTAATGCTTTATAAGTGATGGATTATCAATAAGAGTACATTTTCCATAATCATTCATCTAAAAGTGTTGTATACTCATTCAAAGTGGTATCAGAGCTCCGTTAAACTTGATTCTAAAAACTGAGAGAGAGAAGCTGCATCTTTGATTAGAAGAGAGATGGGAGACGACAAAATGAAATTTCCCAATTTCAATGGAAACTGGAACAACTGGAAACTGGTTTTGAAGAACCTCCGACACAATTGTTCTCATAGAGGAGCAGAAACAACAACTTGATAATACCAATACCAACAACCACAAGGTAAAGCATTACCTCTATCAATCAATTTATAGAGTCATTGTTTTGAGCAGATCTTGGATAGAAGCACATCCAAGATAATATGGGATTCAATGATGAAGACATTTGGGGGAAACGCAAGAGTGAATAAGTCACTATTGCAAAAATTGAAAAGATATTTCAAAGTACTCAAGATGAGAGAGTCTGAGAAAATTGAAGAGTATTTGACCCGAGTGTTGGCCATCACCAATCAGATGAGCAACAATGGAGAAGTGATGACCAATGTTAAGGTAGTGGAGAAGATATTCAGAACACTGAGTGAGCGTTTCATGTATGTGGTAGTATCGATTGAAGAATCGAAAGAAAGTGAGAGTATCTCGATTGATGAGCTCACTTGTGGTTCATGGACAGAAGTTCAAGAAAACTAAAAGAGGGGATAAACAAGTGTTAAGTGTAACACAAGGAAGAAGAAGAGGTGGAAGTAGTAGAGGATAAGAGTGTGCTCGTGGGAGATCATCGGTTGACAAAAGTAATATTGAGTGTTACAAATATCATCATTTGGGACATTACCAAAATGAATGTCTATAGTGGGATGAGGCAAACTATGCTGACCTCGTGGAGATTGAGGAGGTGTTGTTAATGATGTTCATTAAAGAAAGTGAAAGAGATTTGGAAGAAGATGTTGAGCAATTATTTATAACATATACTAGCAGAAAAGAAAGGTTGGTTCCTGAATTTAGATTGCTCAAATCACATAAGTGGAGACAAGGATCTGTTTTCAGATCTTGATGAAAACTTCAAATATTCAGTCAAGCTTGAAAACAACAAAAGAAAGGAAGTGATTGGAAAGGGAAATGTGAGCCTGGTGCTGCATGGAGTAATGTATAATATCAATGAGTTTTACTATGTTCATGAGCTGAAGAATAATCTCTCGAGTATTGGTCAACTTCAAGAGAAAGGGCTCATGATCATAATAAAGAAAAATATGTGTAAAATCTTCCACGATGAGAAGGGGCTAGTAGCAGAGAGTATGATGAACATCAAAAGAATGTTTATATTATTTGATCAAACTAAAAATGAGAAGAGATCAAATGAGCAGAGGTGTCTTTAAACAGCCTCAAAAAGTGAAGCAAAGCTATGGCACAAGAGATATGGTAACTTGAGTCATAAGGGAATGCACACTCTGCAACAAAAGAAATGGTATGTGGTATTACTAAGCTGAAATCACAAACCTTTACTTGCTCAAATTGCTTAGTGGGAAAACAACTAAGGAAAGGCATTCCAAAGAAGAGTACATGGAAAGCTAAGAAAGTGCTTGAGCTTATACATTCAGACATATGTGGTTCAATAACGCCAACATCTACTAGTGGGAAAAGGTATGTGTTATGTTTATTAACGATAACTATAGGAAATCTTGAGCGTATCTTCTGAAGGAAATATCAGAAGCTTTCAGTCTTTTCAAATAGTTTAACAACAAAGTTGAAACTGAAACAAGGAAGAAACTCAAGGCGTTAAGAACTGATCGGGGTAAAGAATACACCTCAAATGAATTCTTAGATTTCCGCAAAGAACATGAGATTAAAAAACAATTGACTACTGCATACACACCACAACAAAACGGGATTGCAGAAAGAAAGAACCGCATTTTCATGAACATGGTACGCTCAATGCTCTTAGCAAGAACGGTAACAAAAATGTTTTAGCCAGATGCAATTCTCTGGACTTTATATGTTCTTAATAGATTTCCAACTATCTTGGTAAAGAATATGCATCGCATAAAGCATGGAAAGGTGTGAAACCAAGTGTTGCACATTTTCATGTATGGGGAAGTGTTGGTAATATTCATGTTTCAGATGAAAAAAAGAGGAATACTAGGCGCCAAGAGTACAATGGAGATATTTGTTGGTTTCTTTGATGAGTCAGAGGGCTATAAAATGTATAACCCATGTACAAAGAAGGTCATGATAAGAAAAGATGTTGTTTTTGAGGAAACAAAAGCATGGACCTGGGAATATGATCAAGTCAATACCGAGATGTCTTGGTCTGATGTGATTTGGGAAGAAAGTGAAATTGAAGGAGGTAAGAAAAGTGATGGAGCAGAAAATGTTCAGGCTGAAAGTAATGAAGAAGCATATAAACACTAATGTCGCTAAAACCAGAGTGGTAAGAATTACTAGACCTCCAAGATATTCAAGACTAAGTTGAATGAGCATGGTGAGGTTAATAAGTACAAGGTATGATTAGTTACCAAGGGGTACTCTCAAGAGCATGGTATTGATTACACAGATGAATATGCTCTGGTTGCTAGGATGGATACAATCAGGACCATTTTTGCAACAACATCACAACAAGGATGGAACATCTTCCAGCTAGATGTAAAATCAACTTTCTTGTATGGAGTTTTGCACGAGGATGTTTACATTCAGCAATTAAAGAGCCATGAGAAAGAACGAGAAGATGACAAAGTATACAAGTTGAATAAGGTGTTGTATGGGTTAAAGCAAGCGCCTACAACATGGTTTAGCAGAATTGAAGAATACTTTGTTAGAGCAAGGTGACATTCTGATTGTGAGCATTTATGTAGATGACATGTATTATACATGAAATAATATCCCAATAGGCCTCTCTGTTTCTCCATCCAGCTACTCCATCTAGATGGTCCATCTGAATGCATTATCTGAATGGAGCAGTCGAATGTTGTTTGTTTACATGGTGGAAGCTACATCAAGATACAACATCTAGATGTGAGTTTGTTTATTTTCTAAATTGACATTTACATTTAAATGAATCTACCTATAAATGACCAAAAAGGACATGATTAATTTAAGTATTATTTCAATTCATAAAATTAAATTTATATTCGACTAAACAGAAATTTAACTTTTAACATCATAAATATTTAAAAATAAGAGAAAGTAAAAAGAAGAAAAAGTAAAAAGGATGAAAAAGAGTGAAAAAGGAGACCGAAAGTAAAGAAGATGACAAGAGAAAAAGTGGAGGGGAAGTAAAAAAGAAGAGAGAGTAAAAAGATAAGAAAGAATATAAAAGATGAGAGAGTATAAAAGAGGGGAAAGAGTAAAAAAGATGAGAAAGAGTAAAAAAAATGAGAGATAGTAAAAAATAGGAAATACCGTAAAAATAAGGAGAGCAAGAGAGTAAAAAGTACAAAGAGAGTAAAGAGAGTAAATAAAAGAGAAAGAAATGAGAGAAAAAAAAAGGAAAGAGAGTAAAAGAGATGACAGCATAAAAAGCGTAAAAATAGAAGAGAGAGAGAGTAAAAAGTAAAAAAAAAAAGAGTAAAAAAGGAGATAGCATAAAAAAAGATGAGATATATAAAAAAAGATGAGAAATATAAAAAGGAAGAGAAATAGTAAAAAAAAAAAAAGGAGATAGTAAAAGAAAGAGAGAACAATATAAAAAAGGTATTTTGGTTTTAAATTTTTTCTTGAACTCCATCTACGTCTAACTATTTCTTCTAGACACATCTAAAATTTTTTAAAATTTGAACTAAGTTGAGATGTTCCACCTAGCAGTTTCATCTAGATAATGCAAAATTATGTATTTAAACTAATAATTGACATCTCCATCGAGATGGAGCAACTGGATGAAGAAACAAACAACCCCAATGCTGAAAATTTTCAATGAGTCAATGTTGAAGTAATTTCAGAGGACTGATTTGGGAAAGATGACGTTCTTTTTGGGCATTGAGGTGCTGCAATTTCAGCAAGGAATTCATATTTCACAAACGAAATATGCTATGGAAGTGCTGAAACGTTTTGAGATGAAGTGAGCAATATGATGCTACTAGGCAGCAAACTTGATTCGGATGAGGGATGAGAAAGGGTGAATGGGACTACTATAAGAGAACCATTTGCAGTCTCATGTACATCACTACAACCAGACCGATTTCACAATTTTCTGTTAGTTTTCTAAGCAGATTTATGTCAAAACCAATTGTGATGCATTTACAAGATGCTAAGAGAGTGTTAAGGTACTTAAAGAGAACTAAGGATTTCATTATTTGGTATTTGGTACAAAAGAAAGGGAATTGGTGAGCTTTTGGTTTATACTGACAGTAATTTTGCTCGAGACACTGAAGGAAGGAAAAGCACATCAGGTTATGTGTTGTTAATGGATGGCGCAAAAGTAGCATGGTTGTCAAAAAACAACCCATTGTCACATGGTCTACCCCTAAGGCTTAGTATGTAGTTGCTTCAGTTTGTGCTAGTCAAGTTGTTTGGTTCACTAGTCCCGGAAGAGTTGGGACACAATGCAAGGAAAAGTATATCAATGTTATGTGACAACACTTCAATTATCAAACTTTAAAAGAATCATGTTTTCATGGGAAATGCAAACATATTGGAGTATGATTCAATTAATATATTGTGAGACGCAAAAGTAGGTTGCATATATCTTCACCAAATTATCAAAGCGAGAGACGTTTGAAAAGTTGAGGAGAAAACTTGAGATTTGGTCTGCAGCAAGTAAATTCTGCAAATCGAATTTAGTTTAGGGAGGATTTTGTTGGAACAAATCAAACCAGAAATAAAGAGTCAAATCAGAAATAAAGAATTGATTTGTTTGGTTATTGTTTCAGTTTAAGGTCTGAGTCAAAGTAAAAACGCGTCTAGAATTAAGATTGATTTTTGTGGAGATTTTAAAATTGTCGTAGGAAAAGTAATTTATGTAATGCTTTATAAACGACGGATTATCAATAGAAAAAGTACGTTTTTCAGAATCATTCATCTAAAAGCAGTGGATACTCATTCAATACGCATGTAACATATAGATACATGTTTTTCACAAATTATGTACCTCAAAGGCAATAAATAAACGAAATTTGTTAATTCTAATGAACACTACAACTAATTTAAAATTAAATTAGCTAGGGACACTTCTCATTCCATTTCAATAGTAATAAACGTCTTTAAAACATTATAATATTTTTAATTCGCAGAAGTAAAAAAGCCAATATAGTACAGAAGTAATCATATATCATACGTATTAGTCAAATAATCAGGCCTACATGAAATTTACTTGGAGAAACAACAAATTTTCTCATTTTGTCTGTTGAATGAAAAATGAAAGGTAGATCCAACAAGCAATAGTTGAATGCAAAACCCGAGAAGACATAAAACGAAGCACAAGAAGCATATTTTCTTAAGCTTCAAGCAAAACAATTATTAATTTTATTCTTGTAATTATGATCATAAGCATAATTACTTGGGATTCGAGAAGAAGACTCGAAGATCCGACATGGGAGGCATGAAAATGTTTAAAATTCACCTCGGTTTCATATCTTTTTCATCTCTTACTCTCACACATTTCTTTTGTTTATTAATCCTCTAATTTAATTTGTCTCGATTTTTGTTTTTTTTCGATTCTACAGACATACGTTAATGTTTGCTTATTTCACTCCCCGATATTAATTACTTATAATTTTAAATAATAGATCAAAAAAATTTACCCGCTGTTTTGGTCTTTTTCTAACCAAACAACCATAATCATGTTCAAGTAGGCTAAACATAAATCATTTGGGCTTTTTTGACACAAAAAAAAGTTATTTGGGCTTTTTGACACAAAAAGTCATTTGGGCTTTAGCTGTAAGAAACAGTATTTGGGCTTTACATAAGAGCCCAATAATCCTTATGAGACCCAACTTAAAGTTATGTGGGCCCACGTTTCTCCTGACGTGAAGGAGGGTTATATAAATCCAGGCTTAACCGGTGACGCGTCAACGTCACGTCGAGGAGCAGTATAACCAGTGGGTGTGTCCGCATTGGATCAAATCTCGCTCGGCAAATTATAGCTCATTATCAAATCCTTATTACTGAAATAAAAAGCAAAAGAAAAAAGGTTTTAAAATCTCTGTTTTTTCGCTCTTCTCCAGAAACATTCCGTTTCTGATATTTTGATTTTTGAATTTTTTTCGCTCTCTCTGCTCGATTAGATCTGTTCTTGTGAATCGTACTGTGAGCATTTGTGTTTATCGTTGCTCAAGCCGTCGTATTTTGTACCGGAGGAGGAAGTTGTCGTTGCATTTTCGAAAATGCTGGCCACTGATGTCGAGTACGGTCTTAAAGTAAGATTACTGTGTTCAGTTGGATTTTGTTCTTCCTTTCTATAATTCTCTCGAATATCAAGCTCTATGGCTCATTCTGTGGTTTCTGCTTCACAGGGTTCATCTCAGTCTGCGACGGGGTAAGTTAATTTCTTCCATTCCCCTAGGGTTTAATTTTACATCTCTGATGAGTACTAATAGGGTTTATTTGATTTGAGAAGAGATTACACCTTCGCAAATATGGATAACTTGGAGCATTGTACGAAGTACTTGAATCAGACTATGGTTACATTTGGATTTCCCGCCTCACTCGATCTTTTTTCCAATGATCCGGTGGGTTATTGAGTCGTCGTAATTCTGAAGTTGTGGGGAGATTTCGAATTTTAATTCAGGGTTTTGTTGTTCAGGTTTCCATCTCCAGGACCTGCAATTGCATGTATTCGTTGCTGCAGCAGCGACAACGTGACATAGAGTTCAGAGAATCTGCTAACGAGCAGAGACAGAGGTGAATTTATATCTTTCTTTTTTTCAATTTGATTTTATTTGCATTTCACTGTGTTGCGGTTATTGAATTGTTCTTTGAGAATTGACCATTGGTCTAGAGCAGGGCTGCAATATAAGCTTTTAGATACAGTTGATATAAGTCATTGTACACTTAGTGTTTCAGCTATGACAATATTTGAGTTCCATTAAAGAAAATCTGGAATCTAAATCCACGGAAATCCAAGTGTTCAATTTTACCTTTACATTTGTTCGGCAGGATTTTGATTTGTAGTTAATTGGTTAAATTCTCTAACGGTACTATTGGTTTATCTTTCTTCAATGTATTTTAGGTTTAAAATTTTCTACATCGGTTTGTGGACAGGTTTTCTTATGACTTATGTGCATACTCTTACTGTGTACAGACAACAATCGGATATAGCTAGACTTGAAGCAAAAGTTGAGAGGCTTGAAACGCAACTCCAACAGAAGGACAGGGAGATTGCAACAATTACCAGAACCGTGAGTCCTGTAAATAATCAGCTGTTATGGTTTTTTGTTAGGATCTTGATTGACGAGGGTATTTCACTCTTTTGACAGGAAGCCAAAAACACAGCAGCTTTGAAATCTCAGATTGAAAAGCTACAGCAGGAGAGAGATGAGTTTCAAAGGATGGTGATTGGTAATCAGGTCTGATAATTTCTGCTGTGTGGATTAAACTACTTTATCTTGAGGAAATTGTACTGATGACTGCTTTTACTAATTCTCTAATCCCTGGATAGCAAGTCAAAGCTCAACAGATACACGAAATGAAGAAAAAGGAGAAGGATTACATTAAGTTGCAGGTTGTGTGTCTTATTTCGGAAAATTGACTTTTGTGTGTCCTGTTTAATTCTGCGTTTTGACCACTAAAGTTTGATTATCTCTCACAGGAACGGTTGAATCAAGTATTGATGGAGAAAAAGAAAGAATCAAGATCTGGAATGGAGATTATGAATTTGCTACAGGTTCTTTACTTCTTGTTTTTTAAGCAATCCCGAATGATAAAATGTGGGATTGTCCACTTGACTGATAGTCTGTTGTATGTAATAGAAAGAAGGGAGGCAGCGTGGGACCTGGAATGGCAAGAAGACTGATACCGACTTCTATAAAAAGATAGTACGTTTCGAACTACTAATCAATAACATTAAGTAGATTTTCAAAGACATCTCCTCAATAAACCTTGTCCTTACAGGTGGATGCATATGAAGTGAAAAATCAAGAATTGATGGCTGAGAACACTAATCTAAGAGGATCACTTCGATCCATGCAGGTAAGCTCTTTATAAATCCTAAACTAAACTTACTTAACTTAACAATTTTATCTTGTTTATTCATAAGGTAAGTTTTTATCTTTGGTTTCGTTGCAGACTGATATGCGCGAACTCTTAAATGCTCCAAACGGGTTAGCTAATCCTTCATTGGCTGGCAATGAGCAACGTGAGGCTCATCTTTCACAATCTCCACTGGGTGTGAAGACGGTATGCCTAAAGTTTAGATAATTGGATGGTTCTTGTATAATCTCTCATATAATTTGGACAGCATCTAACTAGTCAGAACACAGGATGTCTTTGATCTACCTTTCCGAATGGTTAGAGGTCAAATAGAAGAAAGTTTACGAACTAAGATGGTTTCCATAAAGGTTTTTCTTAACGACATTTTGCATTTATCACGAAACCTATTTATTATCTGTGGTTAACTTTTTTAGATGTTTATTCTTATTTCCTTTGGGACATAAAAAATAAAGGAACGCATGGTACAGTTGCAAGATGCACCTAAAGGAGCATCGGTTACATCTGAAGCAACAGAGAGAGAGCTTGAACTTGAAGCTCAGCTCGTCGAGGCAAGAAGCATAATCCAAGAACAGGTCCTTATTTCCTCAGTCTCCACATTATGATGTTTTGGAAGAACAATACATCTATTGAAAATGTCCTTTGACTTGTCTTTAGAAACTAACGGGAGCAAGTCTATTGCAGGAGTCCATAATGTCTAAACATCTCCCAAAATCAGAGCAGCGAAGGTACTAATATATAATCTTTGATTTTGGCTAAAACAAAAGATGATTATGCGACAAGTTTAACAATGCCCAATCTTGTTGCAGGGGCTCTGTAGTTCCAATGGCAGCTAAGGTACACTTTGATTACTCTCTGTTTAACAGATGTAGACTTTCTTCATCAGTTTTGTTTTTACAGAGAAAGAGCTTAATAATGACTCTTTATTATGTATCCACAGGGCGTTTAAAAATATCGGAACTCAAAAAACCTTGAATCTGTGTTAAGGTATGTTAAGATATGTTGCTATAAGATTTGTCGCAAAATTTATTCTTAGTTTTCTATTCACTATGACCAAAACTTTCCTTCGATATCTATGTATATTCTCAGCTCTTAGTAGTGTAGAATTAGAGATCTTTTGGAATATCGTTATGTTATTATATATATGATCGAGTCTAGTGTATGTGAAACACAATCATGGCTTAATGACAAAAATTCAAGGTTCTTAGTCTCTACTGATTAGTAATCCCACAGTAAATCATACTAGTCAAATCATTACAAAATATTATAATACTGATTAGTAATCCCATGTTCTATGTTCCAAGTTCCAAACCAAACTAGTCGAATCACTTTCAAACCATTTCATAATTTGATAGCCTAGGTCGGTCCGATCTAGGAGACATTCTATAACTCTAGATATGAGTGACATATATACTAGGGATTTATTGCTACTTGGTTACGTGGTCAGAATTTCGTGATTATTAGCTTATAAAATTAGTAGTATATTTCGTAAAAATGGGTTTAAACTGTGGTAATTGCGTGATTAGTGCAAAAGTCAAAGAATAAGTAAAAAAGGATGTGAAATTGAGGAGTACGCAAAGCTTGGCGTCTCTTAAGGAACTGGACATTTGCTTCACATGTGCATATGAGATCAACCGTCCTTTGGACTTATTAATGTGCGCTTCATTATCAAGTAAACATTTAATTTAATATCTCTAACTACAGATTATGTATGCATATCTTCTTTAGATTATCCCAAAAAGAAAAAGTGCATTAAAAACATTCTTTCATTTTTGAAAAAATTACAGAAGTGAATTCTTTGTTTAGAAAAAGATATGCAATTAATGTTGCGGATAGTTTGATTTATTTCTTCTGTTGGATAAGCAAGCTCATTATAAAATATGGCAACGGAATCATCTATAAAATTTCTATAACCAATTAATCAGATTACATCAAAGAATTTCTTTGTATAGCAAATTACATCAGTATTTCCTTGGTTGAAAAAAGATATACATACCATAAATTTTATTCTCTCCGTTTTATATAGGTTCAATTTTTGTTTTATTTTAATTATTATTTTCATCTTCCAATATAATTTTTAATGTGTGAAAAAAATTAGAATGATAAGGAATATGAAATAAAGGGAGTAATAGTTATGTTTTATTTTTTCTTTTGGACAATTGAGTTTCTTTAAACATATTAATACTATGTAAATGCTCTGAGAGCCAAATCTGCATTAACTAGTAATTCAGTCTCATCCTTCATTTAATCTAATGTAATTTTGATGTATACTTATAAAATCGGTTCGATAAATAAATCATAAAACTATCTTCTTTACACTATTGCC